>PVIJ01007456.1:0-82381 GCA_004024925.1 Scalopus aquaticus | reverse complement strand
GCACTGATGGGAAGTCCATGCAAGGCCCAGGGAAGGAGCTGGCAATAGATGAAGCTGCGACCTCGACACAAGCAGAAACTTTTTATTCTTGTTCCCATAGTGCCAATGCTGTACCAAGTCGAGTCAGCTTTCTCCTGTGTTTTACTGGAGAGAGGATGAACACTCTCTGTCACCTTTTCCTCTCCAAGGGCAGGAAGAACGATTTCTGCAGCTTTCATAGCTTCTACCACCTCTCACTGTCTCTGTTCCCTCTAATTCTTTCCCCCCTGCATTTTCTTTTTACACCAAAAATGCTCAGTTTTCAACTGTCATTGAATAAGAATTAAGAACATGCTACATTAAAAAATAGCTTATCAAGGTTTGTAAATCAAACCTTCTGGCAAACATTAGGGTTTAAGTACCTAGTGTCATTTTCTTTTATATCTACCTAAGGAAATATTTTTTCCCCTCCTTACTGCTGACATTTTTTTTTTTTTTTTGAGAAATGCAGCCTTAGGTTGCTGTTCTGCACACTTTGAAGTCACTGTGAATTGAATAAATTTGATGTTTGATGGCAAACTGCCATGAGCATTTAAACAACTTGGGAGCAAGGATGTTATTATTTTTTTTGCTGCCATTTTAAGTTCCCTAAGGCCATCCCAGGAAATGGTGGGGACAGTTATAGGTTGGTGGTGACTGTCCTTCAATTCGAGGTGGGACCTCACTCTCCTGACCCCCAATGTCAAATTTGTGGGTGCTAAGACAGTTATTCCCACCGTAGAGCCAACTTAAGGTCATCCCTATGGACTCAACACCTTTGGAAGTAAGTGGGTTGGGCTAAATTAAGGAAAGTGGTGAAGAAACGCTCTCTAGCCAGGTGGTGCTTCTATAATAAAGCGTGATGTGCCTTTCTAGAAGGTTCTGCAGAGGACATCATGTTCTTTATCAGCTCTGTTGTGAAGTTATTTATTTTTTTTCTTTTCTTTTGAAAATGCTCTTAGTTTTCTTCTCCCCTTCTTTGCCCATCCTTCCGGCATTGGGCACCTACCTTCTAAGACGCTAAACGCCCAGGTTCTGCACCCTTGGTGGAGGGTGGAGGTGCCAGGTTTGGGTCTCTCTCTCCATGTGGGGCTGTCTGCGTGGACCACAACATGTTTTCTTGCTACGTTGGGGCCTGCATCTGGCCCCTTAGCTGAGCACTGACTTTGGCTTTTGTGTGTGTGTGTGTAAGACGGCAAATAAATCATTTCTTTCAGATTGGATAAAAAATGGGCCGTGTTCTTTGGAAGCAGAAGTCTTCCAGATAATTCTATGTTTGCACTATAAACTATACCAGTCAATTGCACATTCAGGTTTAGATTTGGGCCAGATTTATGCCCCTGAGAAAATCCTATTTTTGCATGATTTAGACAAAAAAATGTGTCTGAACAGCGTTACCCAGCCTAATTTATATGAAGCTGGGATTCTGCCACCTGGGGTTTCGGGTCTGCTCTGAGAGACACGTCTGGTATGTGACTAAAAGACCAAGCGAGGAGGCGGCGGCGGAGGGGGACCGGAGCGCACTTGAAAGGGGGTCGGCCATCCCCGCCAACTGAATGGGGCGTGCACGACCAGCTGGGGACTGAGGCCTCCCCATTGTGCTCTCATTATTGGCTCTTGTGTACAACCAGAAAGGCGCCCTCTCCTCAAGGCATGCTTGGTTGCTACGATCTGTTTCTGGGGGCTGGGGGGCGGGTGTGCATCCCAAATGGCACCCCGCATTGCCCACACAGGCTCCGGCCGCTCAATTACCAAAGCCTCCAGCATTAGCTCCGATCCCCTCGGGTCCAAGAGCGTGTGAGAAAGAGCACAAGGCTGAGGAAGGGCCCCTGCTCCGTAGGGAGTTTCTCTAGCACGATGCACGCCCCCGACAGGTGTGCCCACCCCTTCCCTCAGCCAGGTGGGTGGTTTCGCCTTGCTCTTAGTTGTCTAAGTCCTTCTGGAAGGTTCCAGGGGCTGCCGGTGTTGTGGGCCTGTGTGATGAGGGCGCTGACCCTAACCCATCTGCAGTGTCACAACTGTCGGGGCCTGCAAATATTGTTTTTTTAAGAAATTTTTAAAAAAGATTTATTTATGCACACAAGCTGGGGTACAGGCCATAGGCATGGGCGGCGAGAGGGTTCACCAGAGACAGAGTGGGGAGCAGAACAGGCAGATCAGAAACACACTGCTGAGGGGAGCAGCAGGCGAGGCAGGAGAGGTCTGCCGCGCCATGTGGGAATCTCCCCGGCTGGGCGTCGAACTTGTGTCGCTGCTGCGGACAGCTCCACAGCACAGTGCTTAACCGCTGCGCCACCAGGGAGGCCCACCTGCAAATATTTTTTGAGCTTTGTCTTTCCACGGGGGTCGGGGACAAGTGTAAACAACACAGACGTGAGCCTTGCTCCGAAGGGGCTCCCGGGCAGTGCAAAGGGAAGTGTGGGTAAGGATCACGTCGGGGCGAAACTCGAGTGGGGATGCGGTTGAGGGACGGCCACAGAGGAGCCACTTCCAGAAGAGCCAGGGGTGTCCCCTTGTGACCAGAGGGCCAATGACTTGTCCAAGGACACTCGGAGGTGAGTCCCTGTCATAGGGTCACAGCCAGATGCGCCATGCTTTTGAGGAGACGCGAAAACACAAGGGCTGTGCTGAGTTGGATCGACGGATCTTCCAGATTAATGGAAAGATCATCACTCGACTGTTCTGGGTCTTCATGTCCCATCTGCGGCGTGCTGCTTCCACAGAGGTGACTGTTACCTAGTTGGGAAGGAACGTTACGTGCTGGGGCACAATGAATATCAGCTAATACGGTCAATATTCTAGGTGGTCTTTTGCAGCAACTCGAAGGGCTTGGGAGATAACGAGGCCTCCCCATGCTCCCACACCTTTACTTTAAACTCAAGTCTTCCAGCCACGCATGCACGCATGAATACATCCAAAACACAGCCGCTCTTTGGACCAACACGGGTTGGAACTGCACGGGTTGCCTTAAACTTGGATTTTTTTTCCATAGGCACAGTTGGCCCGTCAAATCTGCAGGTTCCACATTCAAGGACACAAAAGACCAAGTACAACCGGCTGGAACAAAACCCAGGATTCCCTGATCCTCTGCAGAACCGGAGGCCAATGTAGTTAAGTTCTGGGGAGTCAGGTTTAGGTGGATTTTCAGCTAGCGGGAGTCAGCACCCCTCACCCTACATTGTTCAAGGACAACTGTATGGATTTACTTGGCTTTTCTGTGATGAAAGCACGACTGGCCAGAGAAGAGAAAGCCATGTGAACCAGACTCAAGGTTGGACCCCTGTTTGAGGAGCACCCGGATTTCAGAGGTTCAGAGGTCAGAGGCCAGAAGCCCCTGCCACATCGCCTTCACCATGGCCTCGCCTTGTCGGTGGAGGTGAGGCCTGGATGAGGAGGACAGTGACCAGTATCAACTCTCCAGCCCGGGCTCACTTTCCCAGCATCCTCTCTGGCAGCCCCAGCTGGAGTCCCTTTGGGCTGCGAATCTGCTTTGTGTCAGTCTCCGCCAAACTGTCTCAGCAGAGGAGCCAAGAGAAACTGGCGGAGAGCTGGAGGAAGCTCCCCACTTCAATCCTTGGCCCAAGGACCCTGGGCCACTTCTGAGGAGGCACGGAGGGAGCTCTGCTCTTTCAAGATCTTCTGAAATTGTACTCAGGGAGCTGGCAGGCGGACAGAGGTTTCTCTATCATTTCCAAATGCTTCCCAGACTCCTGCTTCTCACTTGGGTGTCCTTCGGGTGCCAGGCTCCTGGGTGCGGGGGGTTTGTGGTCTAGCTCTCACGCGCTGTGCTGGAGTCATAGGGCAAGTTCAAGGTCGTCGAGGGGCAGAGCTAGGGCTGCGTCCCGGTGAAACCGCTCCTTCCAAACTCCATCTAGACTGCGGCTCTCCACAGTCAGACCACACTGAGTTGATGGTTTAGGGGTCAGACCAGTTGATGGTTTAGGGGTGCTTCTTGCTGCCCTTTGGCCAAGGCTGATAAGTTCCCAACAGCATAGCAAACCACATTTTATTTCTGTATTTTTTATGGATTTTCAGGGGCTGATGTGAAGGGGCCCTGGGGAGTGGGGTAGCCCCATAAAGGCTGACCTGAGGCTCCTCTGAAGTACCCATTTGTGGAGCCATGCAGACCCACCTCCGGGACAGTGTTGGGGGACCCTATTCAAATGACAGAGCTCACTTCCGAGCCCCGCTCAGCTCCAGCCTTGTTTATCGGCAATTACCCTGGAAGTCCTTCCTGTAATTAACCCCAGCTTCATGGACACTGCTATTTGCACATCACTTCCCCCCTGAACGCCCCTCTTTGACATTATTCCCCGGGAAGATGAGTCATGGAGGAGGTGGCTTATCTCCGTGCAGTTCTGAACTAGCTTTTGTCTGCAGAGATACTCGTCTATGATACTTACAACGTATGATCCTTTCAAACCAGGGACTACTCCCCCCCACTTTTCTTCAACTTCTATTTTTTTTAATACCACTTCTTTCTTTCTGCTTTTATACTTCTTCCTCTCCCTCCCGCAGCCTTTCATGCATTCAGGATGTAAGAGAGCCAGCATCAAAGCGCAGGCCCCTCCTCGGTCCTCCTCCCCTATGGTAAGCTTGCCCTTTCCCTGTCTGATCATTGACTCATAACCACAGACAGTCCCGGGCAAGGATGGGGGAGAGCGAGGGCTGAATAAGCAGCGCCCATGGTCGGCAGCCCCAGAGGAGACAAAAGTGGAGGATTTGTTGAACGGGGCTTTTATTTTTTCCTTGGGGGATAATTGTTTAGGACAATCTGGGTTGACCCAGTTGGGGAGGGGGTGGGGGAAACCCCAGCAACTGGCAACTCCAACCAAGTGAAACTCATCTGGTCAGGTTCCAAATCCCAAGGCCGGCCCAGCCCTAAATCCATTCCCTCCAGGGGCACACCGAGGCTTCTGAGCCCATTATTTAATTTTCATGCAATGGAACATACAGGTGTGGAGCCCTACTACGCGCAAATTTGACTCGGCAGGTGAGAGCCACCAGCTTCACCCCTGCGGAGGTCGTGCTCCTGTCCTTCAGGGCGAATTTTCAGGCCAGAGACAACGCTGAGCCCCCCGCACCCGAGTGCCCCCCTTCTGTCTCCATCAGGCCTGAACGGGCATCACATCTGTTTCTTTTCTTGCTGGAAAGCAAAAAGCAAAGACCCTAAAAAGGGGACAGACCAGCACACACCTGGGTGGTCTTTAAATTAGAAAAAGTTTTTGCCAGAGTTCCTCGCTGGGGCTGCCGTCTCGAGACTTTTCATTGCTCTCTGCCCCTGTAGCTGGGAGAGACGCAGCGGGGCGGGGGAGGACTCTGGGGCAGCAAAACTAGGGCACTCCATTGTCCTGTTCTCTGGGGTGCATACATACCACCCCGACCCTCTTTCGGGCACCCAACCTTACTGAACAGACCAGGCACCACCTGGGGCTCTGACAAAGCAGGGACGGATGGGGCAGGGGTGAGGCAAGGAGCACGCAGTAATTTTGATGTCACCATATGTGCACACTTTCAGGCCTTTAAAAATAAAGTTGTTTATATGACGGTTTGGTATCATTTGATTTTAAACAGGATCTGGAGCCGGGCTGTCTGGGTTGAAATCTCTGTTCTACAGTTGTGTGGCCCTGGAATCTGTGCCTCAGTCTCCTCATCTGCGAAATGGGCATAATAAAAACTGTCCCTCATGGTTGGCTGCGGTGACTGCCTCAGTGCTGCAGCTGTCCTCTGGTCCCTGGAGAGACACTTCCTTGAGAGAGTTCTTTTGCATCATTGAGAAGCTGGATGTGGTCTTTGGACCCTTTCTCATTTAAAATCACAAAGATCTGGGCCTCCCTGTGGCGCAGGGGTTAAGTCTCAGCACTATGAAGTTATCAGCAGACACTGCAGCACGAATTCGATCTCTGGCCAGGGAGCTTCCCACAGGGCGCAGCAGACCTCTCCTGTCTCCCCGCTGGTCCCCTCAGCAGTGTACTTCAGTAGATCCGCCTGTCCTGCTCCCCACTCTGTCTCTGGTGAGTCCTCTCACCCCCACCTCTGGCCTACACCCCAGTTCTTGTATGCCTAAATAAATAAAAAATAAAATCACAAAGATCCTGGGATCAGTTATTCCCCTTAAGTCACTAGGCTCCAGGTCTCTTCCTGGGTCTAGAGTTTCCATTTCCATCAGGAACTTATCTGGGCTCTAGCTTTCTTGAGGCATAGTTGCCAGATGCCTGTAACACACACACACACACACACACACACACACACACACACACACACACACACACACACACACACACTGTGTCAGGGCATACTTATGCTCAAAGTTATTTATCGATTATGTGAAATTCAAATTTAACTGGTTATCCCGTATTTTTATTTGCTAAAATTGACTGCTCTGCCTGGGGGTTTTCCTCACTGACGCTTTGGTTGGTTGCCTCTATCCCTGCGGTGCGCCCTGGGCAGCTGGGCTTCGAGAGCTGGCTCTTCTCAGGAATGTTTGAAAGCTCCAGAGTAGGTGGAAGGAGAGGGAGATGTCAATGCAAACACGAGTTCCCTGTTTCCTGGGAAGTCAGCGAGAGCCAGTCTCAGAGCGGCTGCTGTGGCTACCTAAGGGGACAGGATAATTATGTGTTCTGGAGGCTTCAGTGTAGTATCTGTGTGTGTATTTGTGTGTGTGTGCATGTGTGAGTATGTGTGTGTGTGTATGCATGTGTGTATATGTGTGAGTGTGTATATCTGTGTGTTGGTGTGTGTGTGTGTGTGTGTGTGTGTGTGTGTGTGTGAGAGAGAGAGAGAGAGAGAGAGAGAGAGAGAGAGAGAGAACGAGAGAGAGACACGAAGGAAGAGGAGGCCAGAGCCATGGGAGTCACAGAATTAGTTACTTCTATACATCTGAGCTCTGTTGAGTCCATGAACTATGTGATATTTAACATATATGTCTTTTATTTTTATAGACACCTACAGAATGTTTCGCCAAATGGTTCAACTGTTTGGTACAATTCACTGAAACTTCCCATGTTCCTTTGCATACTCAGTGTCTTCTGAGTTACTGAAAGTTCTGATTCACTCATGAGTGGGTGAGATTAGCGGAGGAGGGACCCAATAGAGGCCACAGTCGCGTGTCTGTAGTTTGGAATCTGCCAAGGGTACCATCCAGAGACCCTAGCTGGGCTTTTGTGATTGTGGTGCGAAGGTTTGCTGACAGGAGCACTAGTCTTGCCCACAGTCATGAACAAAATTAAAATTACCGTCTTAAAGGAGTTTCATTAGAATGCCCCTGTTAGAGGAGATGCTTCTCACTGAGGAACATCATCATATACTGGACCTATAATGGCAACCCAGAGTGGAGCTTGCAGAAGAAAGCTATTGTGTGTGTGTGTGTGTGTTTCTTTTTCTTTCTTTTTTTCCTCCAAAGAGAGTGATGAGAGAAATTATTTAGTCTCTAGCCACAACAGTGGTGTGATTCAGTCCCAGTATTTAAAGAGGCAAATTAGTTGATGCACCAGCATACTAATGGGCAGGCCAGCCTGGTGGGGGCAGGGGATGGCACAGTTCTCCAGGAGACCCAGGGAGGCACCCTCAGGATGGAGCAGCCCGCAGGTTACTATGCTGAGCAGGGGGTTTGCCTGATTCTTAGCATCTTCCCAAATGCCTTTTCCCTCTTTTATTTGCAAAACTGTGGAGAAATAATTTTCTAATTGCTGCATCACTAAGTTCTCCTTCAAGTCGCCACAATAAATACTTACTAAGCAGATATGTAAGATATAATTTCTTAATTAGCTCTCTGGAGGAGATGATTGACCAGGAAATATTTCACCAAAATGAAAATTCGAATCTATGTTTACAGTTGCTAGATGATATTTCAATCTCTCAGAACTTGATCCTTTCAAAAGCAAGCGGGTGTGGCTTTGACTATTAATTCTACAGCTTTCCTTTAAAAGAACAAGGCACGAAGTTGCACTTTGTGGCAGGGCAGGAAATCAGGACAAACTCAGGGAGATTAAAGGAGCAGGGACTTAAGACTAAAAGTAATGGAAGCTACTTTGGGATGGAAATTTTTCAATACGTGTGCAACCAGCAATAATATTGCAAGAGGGCGAGTCCTAGGAAACCCCGCGCTGTAACAGCATCATTTACAGCTCCCCACTTTACCTGCAAAAATCACTTCGTTTCCTGCCGTTAATTGGAAGGACAATGTATCCTATTATAAATTTTCAAGAGCTGACTTAGAACATATCCCCTTTCCCTAAATCTAGCTTTATCCAGTATTTTTGGTCCAACACTTTGGGAGTAAGTCACGCCAGGCACCTTCTGGGCAGATCCCCCAGGATCTGGTTGTGTGCCCCGTTGTAAGATTTTGTACTTAATTATAAAGAGATGGGCTCTCTCTCTCCTCTGTCTACAAGTTTGGTACCTGCTGGCTCACCCTTCTCCTTCTTACCCTGGAAGATGCAGCCTTTCTCCACTCCCCCTGAAATCCCATTTAATTTTTGCATTTCCTGATTTTTATCTTGGGAAAACAAAAGCCAGCTGCAGTCAGTTATGGGAACAGCTGAAAGGATGCTGGCAGGTAGAGGCTTTGGTCTCAAATTGTGAGAACTGAAATGCAGCGTGTCAGGTTGCAATGACTTCTGCACACCCAGTTCTCTATCTTCTGCTGCACGCACGCACCTACGAACCAACCCACACGCGCGGGCACACACATGCACACACGAGAGTCCCCTTTTCTGCCTCTTACCCAGGGACTCCTCACTTTCTACAGCTGTATTTCTAATCAGCAGAAGATACATCTTGCTTGGAGCCAACACTCCTTTTCTCTGCACATTCTTAACCTCCTATCTTATGCATGGATCACTGGTTAGCTTAGAAATGCGCAGACACAAAGGGAAAGCTGACATTCGAGGTTTGACGGCCATAATGGCTGTTTATAAGCCTAATCCATCACGTTTAGTGGACACCTCCATTTTTGTCCTTCTGAAAAGGTATAAATAATAAAATGGGACTGCTCCAGCTCGGAGGTGCCTTGGTAAATATTTTAACTATTTACAAGATTGCACCAATAACAAAAGCGGCATCTGTACCCTCCACGGAGGGCCCCTCAGTCATTAAAAGAGGTCCAGATGGTTCCTAACATTCAACCAACAATCACAGTTCGTGATGACAGAGCTTTTGTAACATGGCTGACAATTTTTTTCATATCACATTGTGATATTTTGAACTTGTCCTCCTTTTCTCTGCTGCCCTCAGCAGCCCTCCTAAAGAAAATCTCCCCTAAATGGCCTTTCCCCCCACTAAAAGGATGAGGCCTCGGAGGAACATGGCAAATGGAGGCTTCAAAGCCCGATTCAGAGACAAGTCTGAACAATTATCAACCGGGCCTTCTCCAAGTCCAAATATTGACATGGGTCCACTCAACTCTGTACGCAAACACCCCGTTGGGCCCCCAAGCGCCCTGTCATCTCAGCCTGAGCACAGCATCTGCCTGGGGGGTGGAATTTACCCTTTCCTGCCGGCCAGGCCAGTAAGTGGCAGGCCTTAGGAGCACCAAGGCTGACTTTTGGGGTTGCAGGCATTTCTTTTTCACAGGTCCTGTGTCTGAAAATGAGGGGTGCACTAGTACCAAAGACAGGATGTGGCTTTCTTTCATTTTAAAGAATTGGTTATTTGTTATAGCCACACAACCTCCTGTCCCATAGCCCTCTTCGGGAAGGCAGTTTTCTTGACATCAATTTCAGTAAGAGAGTTTAATTCTGCGGCATAAAAGGGGGGACAAATCATTCATTCTCAAGCAGAATCCACATATTTGGCGTTTCAATTCGCACTGACGCTATGTGGTTTCTGCAGGAAATGGGAAGAATTTGCAGCCTGTAACTGTTGGGGAGCTTAGTTCTTTGGAAAGCACAAGGGGAGTCGTATTTAGTTGCGCAGAAGTGGCAAAGAGAGAGGTAGGAGGCGGGGGATGGCACCCAGGTTCTGCAGCCAGGGTAGACCTGATGTGAGTTTCAGCTCGGGGACCCAAGGGAAAAACCTTTCAGTTTTCAGTCTATAACATGGGGGCCACAATGAAACGGATTTTGAGGTGACCGTGTGAGTTACAGGAGATGATCTATTTAAAGCAGGGAGCTAAGCACGCAATAAAGTTGTGATAATTAATACTACAAACCTATGGCAGATCAAGTCTCTTGAAAGAAGTTGAGGGAGACAAGATTTCACTTCCATCACCGAACACAGCACTGAATCTGGTCTCCTTCCTGGGGGGTGGGGGGGACAGAAAAACAAAACCATTTGATCACTCCCCAGGTTTTTGAGAAACCCAAACGTTCATTTATTTTCCAAGGGCTCGATTTCATTTTGGAGCCCCCCACTTTCCAAATTTGGTCAATAAAATTAACAGCCTCCTTTGGAGTGGAACATCACACCTCCAAATGAGCTCAAGCTGGGCCGCGATTGTCCTGCGGAATGTGAGATTTACATTTCACAGCTCCTCGCCAAGTAATGAATGAATCAGAGCTCGTAAACAAACGCTCCTCACTTCCCTTGTTCTGTGGCCCCCAACGTGGGGTGTGTGCTGCAAAGAAAAATATTTATCCTGTTTGTGTGGCACTGGGCCCCTGTATGGCCCGCCAATAAAACAACATCATAAAGGGCATTTCACAGCTGAGCTTGCAATTTAATAAACAGATGCAAACAGAAGGCCTCCGAGGTCAACAATTAAAAATAAACCAGTCCGAGGTACTCCTTGGAATTCCCCCTCTCTATAAAGCGGGAGGACCTGGCCCCCGCAGCTGCGGTGGGGGAGCAGGGGTGGGAAAGGGTTGCTTGTCGCCCAAGCGAGCTCAAGGGGCTTGTACCTGTTCTGAGTTGTTATTCCAACAAGTCCCTTCCTAGCGAGCAAGGAGGACTTTGAGAGCCGATGAGATACAACTCACAGAGCCAGCGTGGACTGGAAAAGGTGCAGTGACGCTGGCTGACAGCGAGCGCTGCCTGTCAATTTCCCTGTTTTCTACCCCAAAGACAGTAACTATTGGAGCAAATGATCTGGGATGGGGGAGAATCAAAGAATCGCTTCTGTAGAGTTGATTTTGGAATGGGTTTTCTTCTTAAATTTGCAAGTGTGTGTGTGTGTGTGTGTGTGTGTGTGTGTGTGTGTGTGTGTGAGAGAGAGAGAGAGAGAGAGAGAGAGAGAGAGAGAGAGAGAGAGAGAGAGAGAGAGAGAGAGAGAGAGAGAGAGAGAGAGAGAATCTGCAAAATAACAGGAGTCACTGAATAAAGCTCTGGCAAGGTGGCCACGCCACCGTGCTATGCCCACTTCTCACCTCTGGTTCTCTAGCTTCACCCCCAGCCCCCCAGCAGCCCTGAGCAAGGCTGTCTACCTGGCACTCCCACCAGCACCATCTCACCCCCTCCACGCCTGTCTGCTCTGCTCCTCAGGCATCATCTCCTGCCTCAATTTCCTTACTAAACACAAGGGAAGCAAGACACTATGGGAAGCTGTGTGGAGGGTCCTTGGTACACTAAGAATGGACCTACCATATGATCTGGTGATTCCACTCCCAGGGATCTACCCCAAGGACACAAAAACACTAATGCTAAAGGAAACCCACATGCCCGTGTTTACTGCAGCCCTATTTACAATAGCCAAGATATGGAAACAATCCAAAGTAGACGAATGGATCAAAAAGTTGTGGTCTATATACCCAATGGAATATTACTCAGCAGTCAAAAAGGACAACTTTGTGCCATTTGAGGCAACATGGATGGAGCTGGAAGGGATGATACTGGCCGAAATGACTCAGAAGGAAAAAGATCACTATTGGAGGGTCTCACTTTTAGGCAGAATATAGAGAAACCAACAAAAGATCCAGAAAAAGTCAAAACTAGCAGCTGACCACAGATCTGAGGCTTCCAGCAAGGGAGGGAACAGGTGGGGGTCAAGACAGGGGAGAGGAAAGCACAAGGGATTGTGGTGATGATTCACGGGTGACATGGTGATGGAGAACTATGGGGACTACAACGATGTAAGAAAAAATAATCTGATTAATTAATAATAACACTTTTAACAAAAGGGGGAGCTGGCAGCTGGCTGTAGGTGATGGCTGAGGATTTGATCAGGCCACGTAAAGCTCTTAAGAGAGTGTTTGCAAACAAGCATGCACACTTGTGAATTCTTTTAATAGCATCTATGCCATTTTAGGAGCTCACACTTTCTGCTGGACCGAAGAATTCCACCGGGGCAGGCCACCTCACCTCATTTCAGTATGTGTGGAAGGCCTGGAAGCCCCCCATTCTGACACACTCACCCTCGCCCAATCCCAACCCCCTTCACAGCAGTGCCCACAGCCTCACCACATTCCTCCACTGATAAGAGGGGAAATGAAGGATGGGGTCAGAGATAACCATTTGCTGTGGGGGCAGACCTCCTGGGCGGACCCAGCGCCATCTGGCAGGAGGGAGGGAAGGAGTCCTGTGTCAAGTGATGGCCACGCCGAGCTCCTCTTGGTGTCAGCTTGGGGTCCCGGAGCCACCCCAGAGAGCTGAGCATAAACGATCACCGTGAGGGGTCTGATTTACAAAGAGGACCCCGGAGCACGCAGGCCTCACCGTGACAGGCAGGGACAGGGAGCTGGAGAAATCATCAGTTTTGGGGATTAAGGTAGAGCCCCGCAAGCACCGCCAAGCTCCCACATTGCCTTGTGGTTCATCTTTGGGATTCTGGACCGTTCAGTCCTCAAGATAATTATTTTGTAAATGTATAGACTTGAGTTCAATTCCCTCCCCCCTTTTTTTCCTCCTTGGAGAGAAATAAGAAGATACAGGTTCACCCAGTCTCCGCTCCCTTTCTTGATGTCCAACACGTATATCTCCCTTCTCTGCTGCCAGTTAATTTTTTTTATTTTTTTATTTTTTTTAAGATTTATTTATTTATGCATACAAGCTGGGGTACAGGCCAGAGGTGTAGGGTTGCGAAAGGGTTCACCAGAGACAGAGTGCGGAGCAGAACAGGCAGATCAGAAATACAGTGCTGAGGGGAGCAGCGGGCGAGGCAGGAGAGGTCTGCCGCGCCATGTGGGATTCTCCCCGGCCGGGCGTCGAACTCGCGTCGCCACTGCCGACAGCTCCACAGCGCAGAGTGCAACCGCTGCGCCACCAGGGAGGCCCTCTGCTGCCAGTTTATTAAACTGGAGGGACAAGATCCTCTTCTGGGCATTTTCTCATCTGCTTCTTAGGACAAATCTGAGTCGGAATTCTGATTATCTTGCTGTCACCAAAGAAAATAATGAGGTTTTGGGGGTGGGCTAGGGCCCCTCCCAGCCACATTACTTATACATAGTGAAACTGGATGTTTTTCATCCCTGGCTTTCATATTTTAAAAAATTTTGATCTAGAACTGAATTTTTAAAAGGCAGCTATAGCAAAGTACAGCATTCAGACAGAAAGTGCTTAAATCTAATGCCATTTTAACAAATAATTACAAAGTCACTGCTTGAGGAACTACAAGCCAGGTCAAACTAGAGATCTCCCATCTTTCCTGTTCCTCTTGGCTCAGGACACCAGAATGGAGAGACCCACTATTTTGATTTTTCTGATCATTAGTTTGTCCCTTTATTTTTTGGTTTTGCCACCTGTTTGAGTCCCCACAAACAGATGGCCCTGTTTTGCCTCTGTTTTGCCTCTTTGGGGGCCTGCACGGGAACAGATGCCTTTTGTGCTTTTTTCATTGTGTTTTCTTCCTGCTTTTCATGTTGCTGAGTGAAGCTGTGTTGTGTTTGTCTTCTTCACTGCTAAGATGTTCTACTTGGGGACTGTAGTCTGATCGACTCTCCTGTTCCTGTTGATTGACAGGTGAGCCTTTCCCAGCTTTGGTGTGTGTGGGAGGCTGCAAGAAATCTTCATGCCTGTCTGTACCCATGGCCTCTGCCAAATGACATATTAATACTAAAAGGAGGTGATGGGGCCTCCCTGGTAGCCTGGGGGTTAAGTCTCAGAGCTATTACCTCTGAAGCCTGAGTTCGATCCCCAGCCAGGGAGCTGACCCATAGGGCACGGCAGACCTTTGCTGTCTCCTTGCTGTTCCCCTCAGCAGTGTGTTTCAGTCAATCCGCCTGTTCTGCTCCCCACTCTGTCTCTGGTGAGTCCTCTCATTCCCCTGTATCTCTGGCCTACACCCCAGTTCTTATATGCATAAATAAAAATAAATATTAAAAAAAAACAAACCCAAATTCTTAGTGTGCATCCAAATCCTTCACCATCTTGACTAAGATTCCTTTGTGGCCGTGGGCCCTACCCTCTACACAATCTAGAAATCCTGGGTGAATCATTTCATACCTGCTTATTTTGCTCCATGTTGTTCCTTCCTCCTAAATTGTCCATCTTTCTTCAAAGCCAGTTATGTGCTGTCTTCTCCATTATAATGCAGCTCATCTGAAGGACTAAACCAAATGCTTCTCCCCCTACAATACTTTCTCTGGGCTCTACTGCCAGAATAAATTGTCTGGGTTCTGGGGGTCTTCAGCTCTATGTATTATCATTTTGAAACACAATTCCTTCTGCCCTGGCTGATGATCACGCAGGAAATAACAGCTCACATTTACTGAATACTTCTTCTAAGTGGGACCCTATGATACACGGTTCACGAATAATGCCTCGTAGCTGTTCCCTGAGTTACATGATAATTATTCGCATTTTACAGATGAAATTATCATCAGAGACCCGTCATGTAAGTGACAGAACTAGGATTTCATCCTGCCATTTGGGTTTTACACCCAACTTCCTAATCACCAGTCTAAATTTTCTCTTTAGATGCTCTTAACAGATAATCAGATAGAAACTGCATATTTATTTCTTTTCTCCAGTTCTTAGCACTGTCCTTTAAACAGACTAAGTACATAAAGAATGTTGAATAAATGACAGAATCAGTGTAGAGAAAACTGCCGTTTTACTCATCATTTCCCTGTTCTCCTGAGAAACCGAAACACAACTTTCTCCCCCAAGTCTTGTTCGTCTGTGGGTGGACACCTGAGCCAGCCTAGCCAATCAGGGTTCGCTAATCTCTCAGTGAGCTCCAGGATTGGGCCAGTGATCAAGACTGAGCCAATCAGAGTCTTTCCCTGAGACTCTGCTCTGTAGCCAAGATCAGCTGCCTATTAGCAGTGGTGGGAGCTGTAACACAGCACTGGGGAGGGTGTGGACACTGTGCATCTATGACGCCCAAGAAGCCAGGCTGCAGGAGGTAACAAGTGACCATGAAGCTGAAATGCAGGGGGCCTCCCTGGTGGCGCAGGGGTTAAGTCCCAGCACTATGAAGCTATCAGCAGCCACTGCAGCAAGAGTTCGATCCCCGGCCAGGGAGCTTCCCACGTGGCACAGCAGACCTCTCCTGTCTCCCCACTGCTCCCCTCAGCAGTGTATTTCAGTAGATCCGCCTGTCCTGCTCCCCCCTCTGTGTCTGGTGAATCTTGTCACCCCCCTCACGCCCACCCCACACACCTCTGGCCTACTCCCAGCTCTTGTATGCATAAATAAATCAATCTTTTTTTTTTAAAGATGAAATGCAAACCACACAGATTCTGAAGAGCATGCAAATCCTTGGTATCGCTGTTGTTACTAAAATCAGGCGTCATCCCTGCTCAACAGCAGCTGAGATAGTTTACCTTTCTTGGACCCCATGAGCCATTGTAGCCCCTTTTGTGACAAGCCAGGTTTGAATCACATTTCTGTTCATTCCCAAACTTCGGCAGAAGCAGTGTGTGGACAGAGGTATGAAGACAACTCACAGTGTCTCTATCTAAGTCTACAAATGCATGCTGCTTGAGAGTTAGAAATCGAAGGAGACACTAGCTGTCCACGTGCCCACAAACCATGAAAGTTTCTTATTCACGTGGGTACCTGGGCTCTGGTCGCAAGACGGGTACAGAGTCAGATTGTGTTCATGTTGGTTGAATGAAGACATGTAATACTGGGGATGAGGGGATGTCAGCAAGGTGCAAGGGCGGCACAGAGGAGGAAACCGAACATTTTACTAGGGTGGGAAGTTGCGGACGGTTCGGGCAAGACTTCCCAAGAGGGGGTTCGGGCAAGACTTCCCAAGAGGGGCGTGTACATGAGCTGAGCCTTGCGGGTGCTTAGTGGGTAGAATGGGCAGCCCAGAGAGGAAACAGGGAGTGCATCCGTGAAGGCAGGAGGCAGACACGAGCACGGTGAGTTCCAGAAAACTGCAGCAGGTCTCTGAGGCTGGATGATGGTAGCAGAGGCCAGACCAGTAGGCTGGGCTGAGTAATGCAAATAGAGCAGATTAAATATTTACATAAGCTCATTAGTGACACTGTGTGCATGTGACAAGTATGATTTAGTTTAAACCTCCAAGGTTTAAATACCCTAAGTGCAACTGTATCTTTTTGAAATTGATTACATGACATTAATAGGCTCTTTCTCAGCTTCGTGCAGATCATATTCATGATTTACTTCCATCTCTCATCCCTGGGGTCAGGAACAGTCCATTCCAACCTCCTTCCTTCCTCTCACACCTTCCTCGGGAACTAAATATTAGCTGCTAGAAACCTCCTGGTTTTTGTCTCTCTAAAGGTAAGCAGCTTGACTTCCCAAGTTTTAACAGGCAAATTCCCATATTCTATTTATTTATAGCCAAATTCCCAGTAAAAAGGGCATCCTATGTCAAAAAGCTATTTTCTTGATCCTCCGCAACCCCCATTAAATGTGATCCAATAAGAATGCTTTAAGAACCTTCAGGTACTCTCAGGCCTCCCTGGTGACACAGGGGTTAAGTCTCAGCGCTATGAAGCTATTGCCAGCCACTGTGGCCTGAGTTTGTTCCCCGGCCAGGGAGCTGACCCACATGGCGCAGCAGACCTCTCCTGCCTCGCCCGCTGCTCCCCTCAGCAGTGTATTTCAGTCAATCCGCCTATCCTGCTCCCCACTTTGTCTCTGGTGAATCCTCTTACCCCCTGCATCTCTGGCCTACACCCCAGCTCTTGTATGCCTAAATAAATAAAATAAATCTTAAAACAAACAAAAAGGAAACTTCTGGTGCTCTCTAATAATGCAGGCATGCTCTAGGAGTATCTGCTACCTTAAAGTCCCCAGAGACAGAGTCCCCTTCCCTTAGGAACTTAATGGTCTTGTTAAAGAGGCAAGATTAATATCATTAAGTCTGAAAATATCAGTTGCTTTTATAAAATATTGATAAATGTTTTAGAAAACCTTTATATTTACAGGTTACAAAGCATCTGGGGCTATAGTCTAACAATTGGCCTTATCTGCGCAGTGGGTGACGCTGGTGATTATTGTTGTATATTAGGTAGGGGCTAAGGACTCTGGGGAAAGGCAACTCTGTATCCAAATCCTTAATCTGATGCTTATTAGCCACGGACCAGTTAGGGAAGTTAAGGGTTTCCTTCATTAATTTGTCAGCCTCTGACATATCTGCATAACACTGGGGTTACATTTTCACTCCTCCACCTGTGCGCATACCTCACTCACCCACTTCCCCGTCCTGTCCCTTCCCCTGCCCCCCACTCCCGTTCCCTGTGGTAACCAGTATATATTTTCACTAAATCTAAGGATTATTGCTGCTTACATGGCTTTTCATTCTTTATATTTTACAGAAAAGTGAAACCATCTGATCTCTTTCACTTTCTGACTGATCTCACTTAGCACAATCACATCAATCCATCCATTTTGTCCCCCAAACTGCTCGTTCATCTTTTTAATAGCTGTGTAGTATTCCACGGAGATGCATTTCACAATTTCTTTAGCATAGGTTAAGTTTTGTTGCAATAAGAAAGAACCCCACCCCTTCTCCATTGGATAGGAGTAGATTTTGAGCCTACAGTGGAGAAGCTTCAAAACGGCAGTTCTCCCACCAAATCCAGCCTGCTCAAGTGTTCTGTGGGTGCCCCTATGTCTAAAACATCTAAAAGTCAGTCGCCAATGCGTTAAGTCAAGAGAGCATGCACAATTTTTAAGTTGTATGGTGTGAATTGTCCTGTTCACCAATATTCTCTGACTCTTGTCACTCAGGGTGCTGCCTGCCCCGCCCCTGTAGGTATCTGTGTCTCTAGCTTCTGTACTGGGGACATACTTCGAGTGAGCTTTTAAGTAGCAGAAACCTTAATACTTGAAGATGGACAGCAGTGTTGGAACTTCAGCTAGGGACTTGTCCAAAGTTGCACAACAAAACAATATTTCCAAGGGGCAGAATCTGAACCTGACCAGCAAAGCCGTTGGGTCTAGCTCCTTCCTACCGCTCCATCTAGATTCCATTATTCTTCCTCTTCCTTGTTCTGGAATTCCAACCTCCCTGTCCTTTATCCTTTGAAGTGTCCTATTCAGGGCCTCCCTGGTGGAGCAATGGGTTAAGCGCAGCCCTATCCAGAGCCTCTGCAGCATGAGTTTGATCCCCGGCCAGGGAGCTTCCCACATGGCGCAGCAGACCTCTCCTGTCTCCCCGCTGCTCCCCTCAGCAGTGGATTTCAGTAGCTCTGCCTGTTCTGCTCCCCACTCCGTCTCTGGGGAATCCTCTCACCCCCCACACCTCTGGCCTGCACCCCAGCTTGTATGCATAAGAAATCTTAAAAAAGTAAAATAAAATGTCCTCTTCATTCCCACCCCATGAGCTTTCCACTTGTTTGTACCTCCTTCCGGAATTTTTCCCCTTATTCTCTCTCTTTCCTCTTCCTCCTCCCATGGACCCCAAGAGAGTTCATGCCATAGGTACACCATTTTGAGGTGTGCTGCCTAGGTCCAAAAGATGCGCAGCACCCTTCCCTGGCAGTTGGTACAGAGGACGTGGAGAAAGCAGCCAGTTACATGGGTTAAACGAGACCTGAAAGTGAGCTTCACTTCCAGGCAGTGGGCTGCTCTCGGGGAACTCACCCGGGCCGGTCAGCCAGCCGTGGGCACATGCGTTGGGTCAGGCCTCGTGCTCTCTGCCTGAGAGACTGTGGTTGCAGGTTTCACAGCAACGGCAAAATGCTGAGAAGGTGCCACAAAGCTTTTTCAAGGGCAGCAGGAGCTCCCAGAATCAGATTTAACTGTCTGTCCTGTTTTAGGTAGCCGAGGGGTTCGCCCTGTGTCCAGAAAATTCTTTTAAGGATAGAAAAAGGCTCCCAAAAAGAACAAAAGAGAGAAAAAGGAAAAGAAAGGCAAAGAAGGGACCATCTAAATGGCATGGTGCTACGGTAGTTTACATCTATGGAGCCCTGAGTGTGCCAGGCTCTGTGGTATGAGCCGAGCCGGACGGGCTCACGGACTGAAGTTCCTCTCGGTCAGTCTCGTGACCCAGTGCCCTCTGCGGAGTCTCCGTGAGGCCCGGAGGGGGCCAGAGTGCAGACGGGGCGCTTTTGGGTTCCTGTCTAGACCATTCAACCCCAAACTGAAATAGCTGAACGGAATAAGGAGCTGGACTCTAGGGGTTTGAAGGAGGGGAAGGGTGAGGCTGGGGAGGGGAAGAAAACAGAAAGTCTAAAAATAGTGGGAAAATATTGCCTAAGGGCCTGCAGATGAACAGTGCGGCCCCTTCAGTCTCTCCCCGTGACTCAAGTCTCGGGCCTCAGGAGTGTGTGCTGGTTGTGCCCGAGTCAGGAAAAGGTGTCGCTTTCCAGCAAGAGCAGAGGTCTCAGGTGGAGTATACCTGAGACCCAGTGAACAGCAGAAGAAGGTTTACTGCTGTCACGCTTGAGCGTCAGTTTGTGCCAGCAATTAGTGCTCTGCATAAACTAGTTCCATCACAATCCCCTCAGGCACTTCCCCCCAATCTTCCCATTGCACCCATAGGAACCTGAAGCTTAGGGAAGCGAAATCACTATCCAAGGTCAAATGGGTCGAAGGGGTCGAGTTAGCGTTCAGGATCAGCTAAATGGAAAGTTCTCGTCAACTATCACACATTGAGAAACGGTGTTTTGAACACTGAAAAATTCCACTCTGATCGTCTGTCTCTAAGGAACAGGGCAGAGTCTTCACGGAAAGGGAAGGCCACTCTGGGCCTGGGAGCCCCCAACCAACTGCATTTTATCTCATTTCACCTCACTCTGGGAGTGTCCAGGTCACTGGCGGCTGTTGAGTTTCGGGAACTGACTGTCTTGGGACAGGCAAGAAGCTGAGGGGACCTCAGAAACCAGTTGAGTCTCCCAGTTCCTTTGGGGTTCTGGCAGATTCAGGCCTCTGAGGGGACTTTGAGACACAGGTGGGGAGAGATGGACTCCTGGCCCCTCACAGCCTCTCATCCCGGTCACGCCAGCCCCTTCTCGCCATTCCCAGTGTGCCTCAAAGCTCCCAGCCGCTGTGCCTTCCCAGCGACTCCTCTGACAAATGCCCTTTCTGGTTTTGAGGCATGAAGGAAGAATTCTAAGAAATCAAATGCTATGAGCTAGAGCATTTTGGGCATTTCCTAGCTTAACCTCGCTCTGGTTTGGTTTTGTTCTTGGTTAGAGGAAGAACGGCGCACAGCGACGCCATTCAACAAATCCCAGACCGGGAGTGGATGGGCCACAGAGGGGTCTGAATTCGAGTAAGCAAGAAGAAATCCCCCTACTGCCATGGCACCTTTGATGGCGGAAATTTGCAATATAGCCTCGCACGTGTAAGTTTTGCCCGATTCCGTCTTTGGCAACGCACACACGTGTGGACGCCGTGGGCTCACCAGCCACGGGGCCGGCATTTGCTAAGTGTCTCACGAGGGTGTAAGAGATGTTGATGCTGCATGTGAAAACCGGCTTCTTCAAGGCTTGTCCCTTCCCAGGGACAGGAACCTACATATCCCAGCTCAAGCCCAGCAGACGTATCACTGAATGGCACCAAGGACCTCCCAGAATGGGAAATGGGTCAGAATCGGGGACAGAAGCGCTGCGCCCTTTTCTTCCAGGTGCCAGGACGTCTCATGCTGGTTTCTCTCTGTGACATTGTTTTATCTCTCTGTAGGTTCTTTAAGTCAGGATTCACAGTTGCAAAGAAGAGAACTTCTAGCTGTGCCAAGAGAGCGCGAGGGCTTTGCCATCTTTCATGCAGCCTGGGCCGTGGTTCTGTCCAGGGTGGAGAGCAGAGAATGGGATATCGTGCAGCTGCTCGTGTGAGGTTGCACAGGGCTGCATTCAGGACCACCTCCTGCCCGATCGCTTTGGATGCCCGGGTCAGCTATCCTCGCAGATGGAGGAGAAGCCGCAGCGATGTGAAAGATGTGTATGTTTCATTTCAAGAGAAAAGCGGGTTTTATTGTGAACAGGTTATGCAGAGAGTGACAGCTTTACAGCTGGGAACTCTTTTTACCACTCTTCTATAATCTTAATGGCTAACACTTTTTTGATTGTTTATGAAGTTACAGGCGCAGCTTTAACCATTTCCCACACGTCTGATCGTTTACTTCCCAAGACGATGCAGGTGACGAGGAAATCATGGCTTCCTTTTACAGTTCAGGAAACTGAGTCACAGAGACCATACCTGATTTGCCACAGCGCCGCTGGGATTGGATCCCTGGTGGTCTGGCTCCAGAGTCTGCATGGGTGAGTGTTCTGCGTGATGTTAGCACAGGCGCTAGGTGCAGACATACGACCTCGTTAGAGCGACACAGACACTGTGCTGGGGCCAGATCCAGGCTGCACACGAGGAAACCGAGGCTCAGCGAGGCCGTGACAGCAGGCACTGGGTTCGAGCCCAGGTGGGTCTCAGCTTCCAGCTCAACACAAAATGCAGGCGTCTCAGCAGACAGGGGTCTTGGGAATGTGCTAGACAAGGCATGGCCAGAAAAGGGGGAAGGACTGATTGGCGGGCTTTAAAAGAGAAAAGCAAAAGTCAAACATTCACAGCAAGTTTCTGCTCAGAGGAGGCAGATTCAAGGAAAATAACAGAAAACCCCAACTCTGCCCTGACTCATCCGAAATGGCTGCCGGGAGGGAGAAGTCTGGTAGATATTGACCAGGTTACGAGTTCCCAACAGCTGAAAAGAGTTGAGCTTCAAACCGATCATTGCCAGAAAAGCAAATACAATTTTGCCCCCGAGCAAAATAACTTTCCGAAAATCAGGAAGAGGCTGGATGGACAGTAAGTTAGGAACATAAAACTCTTTGTACCCGACCCAATTAACCCCAACCCAAGGCAACCCTGTGCCTCTGGGCCATTCATTTAAGGCTTTACGATTTACAGGCAGCCTTTCTCAGGGGAGGTCCCGCCTGGCTCTGCCTTCACGTCTCACAGCGGCTCGAGTGTAGCCCTGCTGCGTCGCCGCCGTGCGATTAGCCCA
This sequence comes from Scalopus aquaticus, assembly GCA_004024925.1. Lineage (NCBI taxonomy): Eukaryota > Metazoa > Chordata > Mammalia > Eulipotyphla > Talpidae > Scalopus > Scalopus aquaticus. Next base: position 60,126 of record PVIJ01007456.1, on the reverse strand, counting down.
GGCCAGAAAATGCAAGTTTCACAGGATGCAGAGTCCAGGGCTGTGGTGGCCAGGGATGCCGGGGCCAGGGGAGTCCACAGTGAGCTCTGGGGAGCACTGTGAGGGTCCCCTCTCCAGGCCTGCCTATCTCCACCCCCGCGGGGCAGCCAGGCCTGAGGGATCCAGCCTCTGCTCCCCGTCCCATTGGGCAGGAAGGGTCTCCTGGGCACCAGGCAGAGAGATGAGGGAAGTGCTGAGCCAGGGCCCCGCCCTCGGGCACAGAAGTGGGCGAGACCGACAGACAGGCCTGGAGAGGAGGTGCTAGCCCACCCTATGTAGTTCGCTCCGTGCCAGCGGATGGCAGGGATTTGGCAGGGGCTTCTGAGGGGATGCTGAGGAAGGTCTGGAGGCGACACCGGGCCCAGGAGGGGGAGGGGTAGCCCGAGAGCTTCACCGAGACACTGAGAAAGGCGCTTGTGAGAGGAGGCCCGTGACTGGTCCCCAGAGGCCAGACCTCGGCCTGAGGATGGGCACGGCGAGGCCGAGACGCGGTGGGAGTGACCGCATACCTGGGGTGGCAGGAGGCACCCCACGGCCGAAGGCGGGACGGCGGGGTGCAGCCGGCCAGCGGGGAGGCCGGAGCTCCGGCGAGCCTCGGTGCTGTCACAGGTGAGGCCGGGCGCCCTCGAGTTCTCAATCCATCTGTGTCAGCAGGAAAGTTCTCGGTCGAGTCGAGAACTAATTTGAATCATAAAAACGGTCCCGGCCCCTCCATCAGTCTCCAGGCTTGAGTCGGTTTACAGACCGGAACTCCTAGAGGGAAGGGAGACTGTGGGCCCGGGCCCTGCTGCGACTCTGTCACACACGTGCTCTGCTCCCCTCCCCCAGTCTCCCCACGGGGCCTGTCTCACCAGGAGACTGTGCACAGGGAGAGGAAACCACGAGAGCTTGAGGGGACGACGGGACATTGGCTCCGCCCTGCCCCTGCCCCAGGAGGCGGACGTGACCCGTCCCCTGCAGTCAGAGTGCGGCTTATGGGGTTGCGGAGCCTGGTGGCATCTTAGCTCAAGTCTGTCTCAGCTCAGTGAACCCCTGAACCCATCCTGCACTTATGGCCCGAGTTCTGGGGTGCATGGTGGGATGGACAACCTCAGCAGGCAGAACCCCCACACCAGTTTCCAGCTCTGCGCAGTAAGATGGTTACAGCACAAAAGGCCAAGTGGAGCCATTTCAGCTCGGAAAACGTGACAGCAAAGGCCCTGCCGCACTCTCGGATGACTCTCGGGGAGAAAGGCCCCATCCCAAGCCCGATGGGTCCTACGGCACCCCCTTTAGCTCGTCTCACGGCCCCAAGACAGACGGAGCTCCGAGGCGACAGCACGTTGCCATGAGCTCAACCGGGGGGCGACGCCCTTGCAGCTGCCGTGCCAGATGTGGCCGAACCGTTTGGGAAAACGGTGTACCTTGGTGCAGCCATTGGCCTGGCAAGCTCCTCTTCTCCATACCCGTCTGCGGGCCCCACCGGCTGCGCTGCTGTCAGCTGGCCAGCCCGGTGCCCAGCTTCACCGCCCAAGCCTCGGGGAGAACCCGCCTCTCCAGCCCCACATCATAATTTAGTTCACAGAGGTCTCGGGTGCCACCCCTGTCTACAAAACATCTCTCTGGCCCTTGGTGCCGATGGCGTTACAGGGTAGTCCCTGGGGAGCAAGAAGCAGCAGTTCTTCTAGGCTTGTTGGCAAGACGCTCGCGCGCCACAAGGTAGCTAGCTGAATTTGACTAAGATTCAGGGGGTTCTTTCTCTCTCAGTGATATTTCTAGGGGGCCAGGGACCCTGACGTGTTGAGCCATCTATTCTGAGGTTAGGCTGTGGCCTCCCGACCCAGCCATGGCCAGAACACAGGCACAAAGCAGGCCAAGTATTCCTCATTTGGGGGTGCTATTTCAGCCGTTTACCAAGTGACCCCAAAGCTGCTAATTCTGAGTGGGGCCCAGGAAAAGGTAACAGGTCCAGTTGCTGGGCAAACTGCTCAGACACTTGGGCCAGATGGCCCAGCGGGGACTGGAGCTTCTGTTGGAGACTTTGGAGGCCCCCCTAAGATATTTGGAGGCCCCCAGGGCAGTGCACACCCTTAGGGTTTGGGAGCAAGTCCCTGCCAAATTCCACACGTAACTACTTCCCTTTTCAGAAACAGCCCTGGCCGGCTGGGCCTTTGTAGACACCAACACTTACCCTAGGCCACCAAGGGGCTGCATGGCCTGACGTGCCCATCGCGAACTGGGTGTGATCTGACCCAGGAAAGGTGGGTATGCCCGGCAGCACCCCATCATCAGACGGTGTGTCAGTGATTGGGCTGAGCAGGCCTGAGGGCACAGGAAGTTTCGAGAAGAAGTGGCCCGGAAGTCCACGGTCCGCACTCATGCTACCCCATCTTCCCTCTCCCAGCCGCACCTCTGGGCTCATCGGGAGCGCCCGGCGATCGCAACCGGGTGTGATCAGCTGAGAAAGGAAGAGGACACTTGGGTCTGCTCAACAGAGGCTGTGGGTGCTGCGCAGGCCGCCGGATGTGGAAGGGACATTTCTGGGACACCCCGAAGGAGACAGTGAAGGGAACCCCTTGCTACAGCCACGATTTCAACCAGCACATCCAGCTGTTCGCTTTGCTGGGAAGGAAAAGTGCCCGAGAGGCAGTTCCGCAGCGGTCGGGGTCTGGCCCGTGGCTTGGCTGGACGGCCAGGGACTCGGCAGGGACACGATCGGAAAGCGGGTGACAAGGACAGCTCAGGAAGTGGTGTGTGGACAGATCATTGTGAACGGGCAAGAGCATGAAGATATTTGTGTCCTATCGAACACTCGCCATAGGGTGACCTCAGAAGAGGATTTAAATAACCAAACGGATCCCCGGCCAGCCTGTCCCGCCCAGTCACCCCTGTCGCCACCCGCTGGGCCAGTGAAGGTGTGGCCAGGGCCGCCCAGGTGGAGGGGGCGTGAACTCAGCCACACGGACGCCCACTGCCCGGAATTGACCTGCCACAGCCACTGGTGAGTGCCCACTGCCTGTGGCAGAAACTACCCCTGGCATGGCACCGCTTCCAGAGGCGATCAGTCAACTCCCCGCTGGCTCATCGACTACATACAACTCCCTTCATGCAACGGGCAGCAGCATTTTGTACATACAGATTTGCCTTCCTGGCATTCAGTGCTTCTGCCCAAACTACCACCCACCGGCCACAGATGCTTTCTTCACTGCTACGGTACTGCACCTGCACTGCCTCTGCCCAGGGGACTCACATCACAGGGAAAGTACTAGACGCCCAGGTCCCAGGTTCATGGTCTTACCAAGTTCTTCCCAGCTTCCCAGGCAGTTTCTGAGAATGCTAGAAAAGCGTCCTGAACCTCGGATTACAGAGCAGCTGGGAGGCAAAGCCTTGCAGGGCTGAGCTAGTGCCCAGCATGTGTTCTTCCCATTCACGAGCTCAGGAATCACACGGTGGAGATGGCACCACCCACTGTTACACCCAGTGACCCACTAGCAAAATTTTGGCTTCCTTTCCTGTGACCTTATGCCCTTCTGACCCATAGGTCTGATTTCCACGGGGAGGAATGCCTCCAGCAGGAGACACGACAATGACTCCATTGATGTGACGCTTGGACTGTTCCCCACCGCCTGGGCAGCCCATGCTGCCGCATCAACAGGCGATGAAGGGAGTTACTGTGAGGATGGCGCTTGATCCTGATTATCAAGAGGAAATGGGCTACTCTTCCACGGGGTGGCGAGGAAGAGAGTGTCTAGAATACAGGCGGTCCCTTAGGGCAACTCTCAGTTTTCCCAGGTCCTGCCACGAAAGGCAATGGGAAGCTACAACTCAGTCCACGGGAGCACTCCTGGCCTCAGCCCGTCAGGAATGAAGACCTAGGTCATCCCACCATCCACCAGATGTGGAGTGGGTAGTGAAGAACGTTATCATATCAGGTATAACGATGTAATCAATGACATAGAAAGACTGTACTTCTCATGACTAGTTCCTTCTATTTCAACATCATAGCCATATTGGTAGGAACAGTGTGAGTGAGGGAGTGTGTGTTTATATATATATATTTGTTTGTTTGTTTGTTTGTTTTCTTTTCTTTTCTTTTCTTCCCTCTTACTTGTACCCCCTTATCTTAAGATGTATTGACTTTGTACCATAATGTTTAAGTTACAGAATATCAAGAAGAAGAGTAAACACCACTCAAGGTTCTGACCTCCTCTCCTGGGAGTGGGGTCAGTGCACTTCATTTGTATGCAGGAGGGTTGTGCTGTGCTTGTTGGAATGACCCTGTTATTGTCTTAATTTGGAGATTAGGTACGGGTGCGAAGTTGATAAGGGGTGGACTGTGATGGTTAATTTTATGTCAGCTTGACTGAGTCATGCCAGACATTTGGGCAAAGATTATTCGGGGTAGTGAATAAAGCAGATCACCCTCCTTGATGTGGGAGGGGTCTTAGACAATCATTTGAAGCCACTAGAGTAGAGAGGCTGAGAAAGAATGAACTCTCTCTGACAGATTCCTTGAGCTAGGACATCAGTCTTTTCTTGCCTTTCAACTTGAACTGAAGCATTGGTCCTTCCTGGGTCTTGAACCTATTGGTTTTTGGACTGGTGCTTCTACCATCAGCCATCCTGATTCTCAAGCCATTAGACTTAGACTGGACCAGAATCACTTGTTCACCTGGATCTCCTGTTTGCTAACTCTTCAACCTATTCAGCCTCCATAATTCTGTGAGGCAATCCCTTGTGATATATCTCCATGCCCACGTCTATGTCTATCTTTACCTCTACGGCATGTCCTATCAGTTCTGTTTCACTGGAGAACCCCAACTAGTGCTCATTTTGGTGTTTTGCTTATTCGTTTTGGCAGTGGGGAGAATATCAAGATTGGAGTTATACTGCCACTAGCCAAGGAAATTCCAGATGTAGGAAAGAGACCTGAAACAGACCCTTTTCTTGAGCTTGCAGGGGTAGCACGGTTTTGTCAACACCTTAACTTTGAGCTCTGGTCTCTGAGCTCAAAGAAATCCATGAGATGATGGATTTCTGTTGTTCTAAGCACTCTGCTTGCCATGCTTTGTTATGGAGGCCCTAGGAAACCAATTTCAGTGCACTGCTAAGAAGGTATCTTGGACTAGAGGACTTATAGAGCATATGGAAAATAGCTAATGGATATAAGGGTGCATTAAAAGTCAAATCTGGAGGACTCAGAAAGTCCTGGATATGGAAAGAAGGAGGGGTGAGTTTGGGAAAATTATGAAGGTTTTGGCTTCCCTCATTGCCACTTCTGAAACTCTGCCCCTTCCAGTCCTCCATGCTGGATCACTTATTATATCCTGAGGTTGCTTTCTGTGCCACAATCTTGTCTTCAGCTGAAAGTTTCTAGAGTCAGTGTCTGGACTAGGTGTAGCTATTTAAGAACTTTTGGTCCTTATGTACCGATGCAGAGGGGACCTGGGTCTCTGTCCTGAGTTATCCATGAGCTGGCAGTCAGGTCCCTTTGGAGGCTCTCAGAAGGAGAAAGAAGGGCCAAGCATTCTCCAGCTATCACACCAGGCTACTGCTCCTGCTTCTACAAGGCTGAGATAACTAGCAAACTATTTCCCACATTCACTGTTGAGAACTACAACAAAAACCTCTTGAACTTTTTGTGGACACAACCATGCAACCGTTTAAATATAAACATAAATCTAGATGACTTCTAGAAGACACCAAAGGGAAAACTTGTGTGGTTTTGAGTTAGAGTTTTTCGGATATGACACTGCATGTATTACACATGAAAGAAACAACCCAGTGAACTTGAATTAGGGAAAGGATAAACAAAATATGACAAATCCATTGATCAGAATATTACTTAGCAACAAAAAGGATTAAGCACTGGATTAACACAAAACATAGATGTATCTTAAATGCATTTTGCCAAGAGAAAGAAGTTGACCCCAAAAAGATGATTTCATTTAGTGAAATTCTAGAAAAAACAAAGCAATAGAAACTGGAAACAGATCAGTGGTTGTCAGGAGTGAGGAGTGGGGAGATGGGTTGAATAAAAAGGCACCCCAAGAGGGATATTTGAGGCTGATTGACTTGTTCTCTCAGTGGTTTATGCACAATTCTATGCATTTGTCAAAAGCCACAGACCTGTATACCACAAAGAGTGATTATTACCTATATAATGTTTTTTTCTTTAAGGGCAGGTTTATTATAAAAAGGGAAAAGAACCCTTCCCAGACACAAGCGGGCAGAAAGGATCAGGAACAGGTTTGCTAAAAGAGAGTCCCGCATTATATACTGGAGCCTGGAAACTGCAGAGATGCTTTTAGAAAGAAAGGAACAGGTACAGGTATGAAGGCTAAAATAGCTGACCTGCTAAAGTTCCTGCTGACCAGGACCTTGGGAGAAAATTTAAGCAACAAAATAAATAATGATAGGATTGCTATAACCCGAAGAGTAAATAGATAGCCTTGAGACTAATAGAGAACTGAATAAATCAAAGTAAGGAATAAGAAGGACAACTGTTTCTTTCATAAGAATGCAATTACAAAAGATAAAAAATTAGAAAATCACCACAGTAAACACTGCTGTGAATGAGATACACTGAAGGATATTAAAATTAGTCAGCAAGCATGTAAGGAAAAATAGGAGATATACATAGGATTGAAATACTTTTCTCTAAAATAAATATGTATTAATTGTAAAGAGGGGAATAGCAATCATACAGTGGAGGAAGCTGGCATCGCCTCCTTAGCCTGGCATTCCCAGTTAACAACCACCACATAAGGCCCAACATCATCACGTGCCCTTGATGTAGGTCATGTGCCCTCAGGATATTCTTCCGGGTCAAGTATAACCCTAATCTAACCACAGAGAAACTATCATATACGTTCAAATTGGGGACCACTAGACAAAAATACAACAACAAAAACTGGCCAGTAGCTCTCAAAAAGTCCCAGGTTATGACATGACAATGAAATGCCACATGCATTCCTGGAACAAAAAAAGACATTCTTGGGAAAACCTGGAACCAAGCCAAGGGAAGTCTGTAGCTCAGTTAGTAGTGTTCGAACAACGTTCACCATCCCCATTTCAGAAGTGCACTGTGGTTCCGAAGATGTTACTGTGAGAGTTTAATACTAGAAGAGGCTGGGTGAAGAGTAGCTGGGGGACTCCGTGTAATCCTTGCAAAGCTCTGTAAGTCTAAAATTATCTCGAGATGAAGAGCTTTGTTTTCTTAAATTACGATTAGTCAATGTTTATGGCTCACAAAAGCGTTCTGAAGTCAGACAAAGATCTATCTTGGAAGGTCGTGGAGGTGACAAGTATATATGGTGTGAGTCAGAGGTACAATTAGGAGTAGGGCACTTGGGGGAACCCTGTAGGTAGAAGCAGCAAAACTCCCCAGAGTGGGAACCCAAACTTTGCACTTCGAGTAGACAGTGAAGGGGTCCTCCTTGACTTGTCCCCATCTTTAAGGTTATGTGAGTCATTGGTTGTCTCTCCAAGCGAATATACTTGTTTTGCGGCCAACACCTACCACTATTTTTTTTTTTCTTCAAAAAATGGATTGGAATCTGTTCTAAGGAGGGGAATGGTAAACAGTGGAATATAAAATGCAAACCAATTTATAGTTTCCAAAGGGCCTAGGGAGGCTGCCAAAAATAAAGTTGGCAGAAAACAGTTTACTGAATCTCTAAAGAAGAAAAAAAGGTTATATGACAAATCCCATAAATATTCCGAGAGTGGTAGGTAAAGCATGTTTAATACCAACGAACAAAGTTTTAGCATGTATTGGAAAAACAGTTTCTAATATAAAATTACTGACGACTGGAAGTTATCTGCAAAATTTTATACCTAAGTACTTGCAGATGTAATTTATTTTTGTGACAGCACCGCCTGTGTAATGAAAGTTGCCTTTAATAAAACATGAACGCAGTTAGGTTTTGCCAATTAGGTTCAGAGGAGTCGTAATCAGTCTGATTCGAGTTGATAGGAAGCTCCTTAAATTCAGTGCTGACCCACTCAACATGCTTGTGAAGGTGAACCCCCACGTTCTGACTGCCCAGGCAGTAATGAGGAGACCCTGGCTCACTCAAGACAAACTTTCCCAAAGGGCCAGCACCGACGGTGGCCACAGATGACACCTGTCCCAGGTTGAGTGTCAATACTTCACTGCCATCAACCTCTCATTTTTTTAAAAGACTTATTTATGTATGCATACAAGAGCTGGGGTGCAGGTCAGAGGTGTGGGGGGTGAGAGGATTCACCAGAGACAGAGTGGGGAGCAGAACACTGCTGAGGGGAGCAGTGGGGAGACAGGAGAGGTCTGCTGCGCCATGTGGGTCAGCTCCCTGGCCAGGGATCGAACTCGTGCTGCAGTGGCTGCGGATGGCTTTATAGTGCTGAGACTTAACCCCTTGTGCCACGAGGGAGGCCCCAATCTTTCATGAATACTGGGCATACAATGGATGCGTGCAAACATCTAATATCCACACAGCGATGATCATTTCTAAGTCAATCAGCCAGGAAAATAACACTCAGTGGCCGTGTTTGCACACTTCTTGGTGCTATGGAGAAGTCAAAGGTCTATAAAGACACGTCCTTTCACCTCGAGTAGCTTCACAACCTGTCTTCAGAAGAAGACCCGGCACGGTGGACTTTTTTTGGTGTAGGATGAGAACATCTGCATTTTGGACTTTCCATCTGGGCGCCTGAAAATGTATGCTTAATATTTATTGAGTCCCAATTATTGGCACAACAGAGAGGGCAGAGAAGAGGAAATATTGGACTCAAAGCCAGCTGATCTGGCTTTTACATTTAAAAGCAGTGATGATAGGGCCTCCCTGGTGGTGCAGCGGTTGAGCGCTGCGCTGTGGAGCTGTCGGATGTGAGTTCGACACCCGGCCGGGGAGAATCCCACATGGTGCGGCAGACCTCTCCTGCCTCCCCCGCTGCTCCCCTCAGCAGTGTGTTTCTGATCTGCTTGTTCTGCTCCCCACTCTGTCTCTGGTGAACCCTCTCGCCGCCCCATGCCTCTGGCCTGTACCCCTGCTTGTATGTATAAATAAATAAATCTTAAAAAAAAAATAAAAGCAGTGATGATAATTCTTGCCTGCTTTAACTCCCAGGTCAGGAGCCCACAATGTAATGGTTTTAAGGGGTTTTCTTTGAACACTTTAAATCTACTGTGCAAATGCCAGTGCTGAGGGCCAGGGGGAAGACAGAGGTTCTTGTCTTTTGGAATCTCATGGCTGGTTGGGAAGGATGATGTTGCTACTCTGGGGTGCAATCACCCCCTGATGCAAGGCTTAAGGGTTGGGCTGGGACACTTGGTGCCGACACTTGGTGACCATCAGTCAGAATCAGTTGAGATCGGCTCTGACGCCACACCCAGAATGGGTCTGGTTCATCGGGGCCTCACCTGCTTGGACACGCAGCCAGAGGACAATGTGGGAAGCTAGGAAACTTGTTGAAGGAAGCGGGCCTGGAGGCCACAGTAATGCCCAGTCCTGCGTCCCCAGAAGTGCGGTTTGGACACATTTCATCAGCTCTTCCTTCCAGGGTCCGGCTGCACTGAGTGGGTAAAAAACTCCTATTTTCTTGCTATCTGCAGCTGCTACTCCCCAGACAGGAACTGAAACACGCCTCGTGGTCATTCATTTATTCCCACCTTCCAGTTTCATCTTCCCTGCAGCCCCGAGCACTTCCAGGTTCTGGTCCTGAAGCGGAAGACAGTGTGTGAGATAGAGGTGAAGGCAACTTCCCAGCTATTTTCGGCTCTGCCAGCTTGCCAGGACCCGGATTCAGCCCACCTTCTCTACAGTCCCTGGAATTCCAAAGCCTAAGAACGAAGGCAAAGGCGTATTTCACACCCCGCTTGCAGCTCAGGCTCTTGGTTTGGCATTCAGAAGGGGGGAGGCCAGCGAGCCCCCTGCTGAGCCAGAGAGAATTGCAGCACACACATTTGCTCATGCCATAACCTTTAGGCTCAAGCCTCCCGAACCTCCTGGGGTCGGAAGGAAGCATTATTCTAACAAGAAAGCATTTTTAAATCGACCTTATTTTTACAGGCTTGAAATTATACCTCTTGGGCAGAAGCTTTTGAGGGTAAAAACCTGAATAACAGAAGTCAGTGGATTATAGGAGCGTTCAAAATGGCCAAAAAACCAGCCAAACCAAAAAGAAAGCAGAGCCGGAGCTAGGTAGAGGTGAGTTGAAAATGCCGAGGCTTGTTCATCAAGGCTGCTTTGTTTTGCATTCATTTTCATTTAACAAAGTATTGCATTAGAGCATGATCTTCTCAGTCATGAACTTGTAAATAATTATCAGTGCAAAGGCGCACTAAAGCTTTGCTGTGTTTTCAGCTCACTTACACAGTGTTTTGAAGCCCCTTCAACTTTGTACTTGAGACAAGCTCCTCATGGCCTTAACCTGGTTTTGGCCCCGCATGAGATGCGTCTGCCCCCACCAGGGTCAGGCGGACGCCCTGAGACGTCTGTGTCTCTTCCAGAGTGCACCCCAAAAGGGCCCTGTTGGAGTGGGAGGCGCCTCCCTCTTCTCCCAAGTCCCATCTGTGTTCTGCCTCGGGACAGAACAGTGTTCCGTGAGTCCCGCCTGGGTATGGAGGCTGAGGCCCATCCTCTTCTCCAGCTTGATGTGGGCCCAGCACCAGCAGAGTCTGACGGAGCAAGCTGCACCAGCTCCTGAGTGGCGCTGAGGCGGCCCGCCCTTGGGCCCGAGCTTGCTTTGAACATTCTGCAAACCGTTCAGCTCGGGAGCTGAAGATGCCTTGTGGTGTGCTTGGCCCAGAGTTCAAAAACGCTGGCCCCATTTTCGCTCACCCTTAAAGAACTCCAGGCTCTCTGGAGACCTGGGCCCAGCATTCTTGCAGGTGGCGAGGGCTGCCCCCGCAGACACAAGCTCTCCACGGCCCTACGCTCCTCGCCACACACGCAGAGGGCAGACCTGAGGCTTTCTCGCCTGGCTGCTGGCCTGGATGTGTGGACATATGCATCTGCTGCTGAGTCTGTCAATCACATGCCCATCCGTACCAAAGCGGAAGTGCAGCTGATCCTGGAACAACACGGGTTTGAAGGGTGAGGGTCCACTTAGCACACGAATTTTCTTGAAAGTTAAGGATGTAGTTTTGATACATACAGTAGAGCGTCGTCCAGGGATTTTCTTATCCTTGTAATTTTTTTAAAGCACGTTTTCTTTTCTGTAGCTTACTTTATTGTGGGAATATAGTATATATTACATAGAACACACAAAAAACATCTTAATCAACTCTGTTATTGGGGAGGCTTCCGGGCAGCACAAGGCTATTAGTAATTAAGTTTCTGGGTAGTCAAAGTGATGTATAGATTTTTGACTGCCGCCGGGGGCGTGGGGAGTTCAACACCCCTTACCCCCACATTGTTTAAGGACCGATTGTATATTGTTCTTCTGTTCACTCTTTAATTCTCAAAATTATTGAGAGATGTATTTTTGTGGCATGAGACCAACTTACAATAATCAACAGACTGTGCTTAGAATTAGCTTTGTGAGCAAGAGGAAACAGCAGTAAAGTTAACTCTCTAAAAGGCTGAGACCTTAAATACTCTTGGACTTTGAAACTATTGGAAAATTTTATGTGTGATTAAGTGGAGGACTGAGGTATGAAAGGGAGCACGGTCTACTAATTTGTGTTTAAATTTGGCCAAGGGATTTTGGAACATTTGGAGCTGAAAGCATGAGATTGTTATTTGGCTTTGCAGTCTAAATAGCAAGATTACACACCAGCTAGTGTGGCATGAATGACGACGACAGGTAAGTCACTTCTTGGACACAGACGTATCAGCTGTCTAGTCTTTGTCAATCACCAGATTCGAATACCCTCAGATCCCCTGGTTCCTGTTCCCCGAATATGTTCCCAGCACCCCCCAATCTTCCCTCTCTTGTCACTGCTCATTATTTCTCATCTGTGTCACTACAGGAGCCTCTTAAATTTTCCTGGTTTTCAAGGGTGGTTTTCTGTCTCCCTGTGGAAGTAGAGAGGGAAACTTTACCAAGTTCCTCTCTCCTTAGCCCTCCCAGCAACTCACCACCCACAAGACAAGAATCTCAGATTCTGAGCCAACTTGCAAGGTCCTCTCCTCTCCTATCTGGCCGCTAGGCTGTCTACCTCCTGCCCCCCACAACCCCTACACCCCGAGTTGCTGGTCCCCCCAGGATCAAATGCCCTCAGCTCTAGGAGTTTTCCACAATGTATTAAACCTCTTTGCTTTGCACTTGCTGGTCCTCGGGTATATTCACCACCCCATTGCATGGTGTCCATTAGCACTTATCAAAGGCAGCGGGGTTCTCCACAGTGGGATATCAGTTCTAATAGCACAGCGTAGGGCAAAAGTCAAGATTCACCTTGGGAATTCCCTTATATTAACCATAACAGAGAGTATATATAGTCTGGGGGCTAACCAAAGCTGGTTTTCCACGTGCAACCAGGTGCTCTGTATTTCTTCAGCTGATCACTGGGTGAAGCAGTTGGCATCTAGGTCAGGAATTTTGAAGGAATTTATTTTTATTGGAACTTAATTTGTCCAGTTTTGAGAAATTAAATAGAATTTCATTTCATTTAATAGGAGGCTAAATGAAATAATCATTCAGGTTTAATATTCTAGACTAATTATCAAATATAAGTGGCAGGAAGAGAAAACATGTCAGTTTTCAACCACTCTCGAAAACCAAGAAAACAGGTAGCATGCCGAGGATGCTAGGTAGTTTAGACAATTTCTAGAACATTACTGAAGACTAGCAGAGTGGAGAAATTTTGATCACTAGGACTCTAGAGACCCAGGCCTTGTAGGCAGGCCAGCTTGAAGGGTCTGTTCCCCAAGAAGACACAGAGGGGGTCCAGTTACTCTTCTTGGATGTGTCCCAAGAGGGAACGTGGGTTGGGAGGCACTCACGCCCCTACAGAGTGGGGAGGAGACCAGGCCAAAGGGGGGCACAAAATGGCACCCTCCACACTTCCTTAGGCATCTGGAAAGTCATCAAACTCCTTTGCCATCAGGTGATTTTTTTTATGAAAATCTCAGAGCGGGCTGCAGAATAGCCTGGGTCTCAACCTAGAAGACGATTAGGTTGAAGAAATAATTCAGGGAAATCCTCTTAAGACAGTTACGCCAGGAACGTTGTAAGGCATGAAAGAGGAAGTGAAGCCTCAGCCGAACTCTAAGCAATTCATATAAATCTCAGACGTCTCTACCCCTTTCTGCAAAACGCTTCGGAAGCAAAGCAGGGCATGGAGGGGGCGGCGCAAGGAGAAGGCTGTGAGGTTCTCTCATCCTCGTGAATTGATTTTCCAGAGTAGCGAGTTTCAATTCCCCCCAGACGGTGTCCAAAGGCCTTTCTGTTCATGAGAAACCGTAGAGCTGGAGGAAACTCATTTTTGCCTCTTTTTCCCCCAGAATTGTTACGACATTTTCCATTCGTGAACTGTGGTTACTTTCCTTTCATGCTGTACGCGGCTCCCGCTCTTTCTAAAGCCTTTCTGTTTGTTTTCATCTTCCCTTCTTGTTAGGTGGATGTCTGTGGTCTGTATTAGGGTCTCCCTAATGTGAACAAGGTTCTAACTGACTTTGGAGCGTGCTCATTTAATCAGCCCATGTGTATACAAGGCTTACCCTCCATTTTCCACTGTAAGAGATACAAAGAAATAGAAAGCCCCTGCCACCGACTGTTTCTTTCTTTTTTTTTTTTTGAAAGAATTATTTTTTATTTATACATACAAGCTGGGGTACAGGCCAGAGGCGTGGGGCGGCGAGAGGGTTCACCAGAGCCAGAGTGGGGAGCAGAATAGGCAGATCAGAAACACACTGCTGAGGGGAGTAGTGGGCGAGGCAGGAGAGGTCTGCCGCACCATGTGGGATTCTCCCTGGCCGGGCATCGAACTCGCATCGCCGCTGCCGACAGCTCCATAGTGCAGCGCTTAACTGCTGTGCCACCGGGGAGGCCCGCCACCAACTGTTTCTTATTCTCAAGAACTTAGTCACAGAAGCAAGAAGCCAAGACAGCAAGAGTCCAGATGGAGTAGCAGGCACACCTCCAGGGGCACTTTTCAATCACTGTCTGCCTTGGGACCGGTGTGAGACCATGTCCTGGCCAGACGCCCCTCCTCCCTATACTTCTCTCTGTGCTCCCCAAATCTGGGGCTGTTATTGCCAGACCATGGACAACACTTGGCCCATCATCTCATTCCTTGATCTGTTCACACACCAGGGGTCCCAGACTTTAATTTCCCAGGTGCCAAGGAAGAATGGCGAGACCAGTATCAAGAGGTATTTTTGTAATTCATCCTTTCTGGTGACAAACAGGAGAATTAAGCTTCCTTCTAACACTCATTCCCCCTCCTCCTAATTTTTCCCCATTTTTTTTTCTTGAAATATGTAATCTTGGTTTATCATTTCTCTCTCTTTTTAAAATATTTATGTATTTATGCATACAAGATCTGGGGTGCAGGCCAGAGGTGTGTGTGGGGGGTGAGAGGACTCACTAGAGACAGAGTGGGGAGCAGAAAAGGCAGATCTACTGAAGTACACTGCTGAGGGGAGCAGCGGGGAGACAGCACAGGTCTGCTGCGCCATGTGGGAATCTCCCTGGCCAGGGATTGAACTCATGCTGCAGTGGCTGCGGTAGCTTCATAGTGCTGAGATTTAACCCCTTGCACCATCAGGGAGTCCCCTAGGTTTATCATTTCTCTTTGCATTTTTTGCATGCACACACATACAGAGCACTATTTTTCTATTAAAAGAAGAAAATCAGACAAGCAACACAGTGAACAGCAATAGTCTGCCTGGGGGCTAATGTGAACCAGGATCTAACAACAGTAAACGGATTGCCTGGGGACTGTGCGGACCCCAACAAGCTGCTAAAGCCTAAAGGGGCACTTGGAGGGGTGGGCGGAGGGGGAGGATAAGGGCACAAAATGGAGTAGAAAAGAACACAAGGGACCACGGAGATGGATCACGGGTGAATTGGTGGTGGGCTACCCAAGGGGAATACAAAATGTAAAAGATATAAATAACAATAAAAATATATATCAAAAAAATTTTGACAGTAACTAATTAAAAAATAAACTTTTATGTAAGTAGAAAAAAAAGATTCCAATAAATTTGAGAATTGGTGATCCTGAAAAAAATAAAATAAAAAATAAATAAAGGGGCCATGGCCCCCTACTGTAGGTGACACTGGGCAGGGACCACCAGCTGTTGTGATTTTGTAAGAGAAACTGGAAATCTGTGCTTTTGGGGGGTGTACTCTGCTGATTTTAAAATGCTAACTCATCTTTTTCAAGAATGACTCCTTCTGACGTGCTGAACAGGTAGGCAGGACACTGTGTGCCGTGGCCACAGGCCGGCACATACGCAGCTCGCAGTGAGGTATCATCCGTGGGGAAGAACAGAGTCAAGCATCAGAAACAGAGTGAACGCAGAGTTGGGGTCAACTACACAACGATGTTCAGAAAAGCAGAGCGGGCAGCAGGGCGTCTACTGCAGTGATGGGTAGGGGCGCAGCTTGGATTGGCTAGTTTGAGATCTGGTGATAGAGAATCATCGAATTTCAGCGAGAGCAACAGGACTGGTGCAGTAGGCAGCCAGGGTCGGGCGCAGCTATAACTCGCTGAAGGTGGTGTGTGCACATTTATAGTCTGTTCCTTGTGTAGCCCAAGATGATCTGGGGCCACCAGCTTCCCTGCCTCCGTGCTTAAGGAGACTTGGGGCAGTTACTTGGGGCAGAAGAAGGAAAGGCTTTCTACGGCAGTGGCCGTAGAGTTTCCTGACCTGGTGCTCTCAGGACAGAGTTACAAAGCAGGAGATCACACCCAGAGTGCATCTATAGTCAAGAAGAAGAGACCTTGGAATTTCTCAGTGGCAGCTATTTCTTCTTCTTTCTTTTCACGTGCCTCTTGGAAAATAACACTCTGGATTTGGGGGCCGAGAAATGGCTGGCTTGGGAAAGTTGGACTATTTGATCCTCAAAGGACATTTAAAAATGTTGAAGATATGCCTGGTGAAAATATTTCCTCAGCAGAACCCAGGGAGAACTCTTCCTGCTGATTTCCACCCCCCTTTGGGCAGCCCCTTCCTTTCATAATGAAGAAATCACTTTTTTACAATGTTCATTATAAAATAGGGAATGGCTTGAATTATCTCTCTCTGCGGGGACTTCCATTTATCTGGAATATTCGACCTAATTAGCTGTGCCTACTGGTCAAGACTCGAGAAGACAGCCAGGGGCGATCTTAATCATTAAAAAAAAATTGCTCATAGCTGTTTTAACCAAATCCTTAGCGAATATTTGGATACTTAATATATTTACTTGAACAAATCAAGAAAATATTGATGAGGAAGTCTCTCAACTTATTACCTGGGGATTCCCAGGGATATTTCAAATGAGCATAGGTGCTTCTAGACGATTAGGTTAGCCACGTCAAATAATATTTCCTCTGCAATGTTGACTTGCGTGAGTGTGTGTGTGTACACATGTGCACGTATGTGTGTCAAGCTATTTATGCTAAGCTGTAGTCCAACAGACAAAACCCTGCATTATCTGGATGTCACCCAAATACAGGTGCCTTGGGACAAGCAGCTTTGACAAGGGTTAACCAGCTTGCCAGGGACACAGAAGCAAATGTTTCCACTCCCTTCCCGGGATAGCCTGGAAGATAACTTCGCCTTAGGTAGTTTCTTAAGTGGAGCGCTGGTGTAGGGTTACCAGAGTCTTTTGCTTTTAGTGCCCAAGGGCAAAGAGCTTTGTTAATGACGCCTACACCGGAAAGCAGGTTAAGAGGGCTGACACCAAGCTGGTGGTATTACCGTTTAACACTCCATGTGCTCTGACTCAACACAGGGATGCCAGTTCACGCTCTGGAGCTTCTCAGAAAACTGAAATTTAGACATCTGGAGGCGGGAGGAGTGGAATTGATGAATCATCTGTAGAAAAAAAAATGAAATACATCTTTGTTTCTTTGAACTCAGTAATACCCAGTGCCTGAAATGTGAATGTGTTAATTATAGAGATTTCAAAGCAAAGCCATAGTTTGCAGAGGGTAAGTGGGACTTTACTCAGCAGATTAACAATACCTTTTGAGTAGGTGATACTATCTACTGAACACAAGCGACAGTGATGGAAATCGGTGGCAAGAATTCCTGAAAACCCAAATCATCACAGGCCAGCAAAAGTCTCTTCTGATTCCTCTGATCCAATTTAGCAGATGAAACCACTCTCCTCTGCCCTTTATCAAGAAGCCATTTTCCTTTGGAAGCAAAACACAGCCTTCAAAACACACACACGCTTTGCTGAAATGTTTGTTTAATTTGAGACTGATACAAAGAGAATCTTGAATCTTGTTCATCCTACAATTAATTGAGATTTTGACAATTCTTTTATGTTGTTTTAAATACTGCTTGGAACCTACTGAACTTGGAGGTAGGGTGGCGTGATGGCTAAGAGTGTAGGCCCGGGGGTTAAAGCTCTCTCATTTCTGTGGTCTGGGCACAGGTGAGGAACACCGTTGGACCTGTCTGCTTGTCTGCAGAGTGGGAGTAATAATACTTACCCACCTTAAGAACAAAATGAGATAATACAAGGAAGTTTGGTCTACTGTCTAATCAGTCTAATGCCAGAGCCTCCCTGGTGGTCTAGGGGTTAAGTCTCAACACTATCACTGCTGCAGGCTAAGTTTGATCCCCTGGCCAGGGAGCTGACCCACATAGCACAGCAGATCTCTCCTGTCTTACTCACTGCTCCCCTCAGCAGTAGATTTCAGTAGATCTGCCGGTCTTGCTCCCCAATCTGTCTCTGGTGAACCCTCTCACTCCCCAAACTTCTGGCCTGCATCCCAGTCCTTCAATGCAAAAATAAATAAATAAAATCTTTAATGTCTGGCACAGAGCAAGGGCTGAGAATCTTTGACTCTCTCATCCTCAGTTTCCGCATCTGTGACACAATCACAGACGAAAAATACATACTATATATTGAGGCCTACGATGGCCGCATCCACGCTAAATAATACAGCATAACAACTGCTTAAGGAGCATTTAATGTGTTAGTTAGTAGAAATCAACTAGAGAGTTTTTAAAGTATCAAAGAAGATGATATTTTATCCACGGGACTTGAGAATCTGCTATTTTAGCATGGGGGGGGGGGTGGTTCTGGAAACGAACCCCCGAGGATACTGAGGGGTGCCATGTTATTTTTCAGGTATGCAGGTGAAAGACTGAGCAACTTCTAGCAGCAGGAGGACGAAATTTCTTCCTGTTGCCTGCATTCCTATGCAAAACTAAACTAGTCGGAAGCCTTTTACAGTAAGGTGTTCTAGGATCATTCCATCCAATTCATCCTTCTGCACAACAAACTAAGACCCAGAGGGGGGAAGGGGTTTGCTCAAAGTCAACGTGAATTCATGAGACAGAGAGGACAAGACCGAAGTCCTGGGATCCAGGGGACCTCCCCCCACCAGTTCCTGGCGATCTTTGGGGAGGGGGTGAGCTGCATGTGGTGGGTAGGTGGGAATGTAGTGAGTAGGTCATTCTAGCTAACAACTAGGGTGAGAGCTAACATTGCACGTTTTACTGAAATCTGAGGTTGGGTCATTGTTTTTAAAGTTTTTTGCACATTTATTTGAGTTTAGATTACATATGGGTTTTGGGGGATGTGTGTGTCTGTAAACTTACAGGTATGATGGACTCCTGTGGGTTAAGGTAGATCTCACCAAGAACGTTATGACAAGGTACCGACTGAGATGTTTTAGATAACAGTACATTTTTATGGGTTGGATTGTCAATGCTACTAGCTATGATCATACAAACCAAGGAATTAAGGCTATAAAACAGGAATATTTGTAAGTAGCATGGGGAGATGTTTCCAATATGGCACTTCTCCTGAAGAGTAGGTCCAGGGAACAGAAACATTGAGCACCAGACAAGTTATACTGGTCGACAAATTTTTTTGCAAAAGTTATGTTACTGAAATAAAATTAGTCATTAACTATCAATTTGTATGTGTTCAACATGAATATGACAGTAAAATTCTAATTTTGGCTCTATTTTTTGGGTAATGTGCAATAAATTGATGTTTACATCACGAAATGCATGCCAATAGTAATAGGCCTATGGTTAATACCTGTAAAAAAATCCAGTCATAGACTACTTCTTAGATTTCTTTGCTTGTCTCTCATACAGCTGTTCAGGAGCATCTCTGGGGGAGTGTCCAGCAGTAGTCAGCCAGCATTGTAGTGGACCATTGTGCAAAAGCACAGCCTTAAGACTCAGTTTTGAAGAGTCTAGAAATAGTCTCCATTCTTGTGGGTCATGAGTGATTTCTAAGGCATTCATGAGGCCCTCAATATTGGAACAGAATGCCAGAGTACTTTCCTTTCTGAAGAAAGGCTCCAACTGCTGGTGGCACTTTCGACAGAAAGTAATTGTGACATCTTCTTCCAGAAGATTCCATTGTTGGAGTCTTGATCCTAGCAATTCTGCCTTGTTCTTGGCTAAGTTCAAATCATGAACCAGGTCATTTAGTTCTTCCTGTTTTAGTCTGTGTGGGGTTGATTATGTACCACCATGAAAATCTGGATCACTGCATGCTGATGGAACAGGAGAAGAACAGGTCGGCTCACCCTTGTCCTCATCAGATGAATCAAGAGAATATTCTGCTGGAGGTTCTGGAATAGGAAGTCCCTCACCATGTGGAACTGGTCTCACTGCAGACAGAATGTTTGGGTAGACTATTTTCGACTTCTTTTGATTCGTTATTCTGCCGGAATGAGGAGGAACAAAGCAGAAGTAACAGTCTTTTATCTGATTGCTTGGCTTTCTCCACACCATGGGGACTGCAAATGGCATGGATGGTCTTTTGCCATTTAACCATTGTGAAAGCTGTGTTGGACATGTAGCACAGCATATATGCGGGGCCCAAGGCTTGTCTTGGTCACCTATCTTGCATCTGAAGTACAGATGATAAGCCTTCTTCACTTGAGAAGTGATACTTTTCTTCTGGTTGGTAAATGTCACTTCCCCACAAATAGAGCAGAAATTGTCCATGCTATTAATGCACTTTCAAGGCAATACTGTTCTGTATTGTGCCTAAATGGATAAAATAATAAGAGTTCTATGGAACAGTAGCTTAAACTGTCTCACACAAAGTCTGAAATCTTTTCAATGCTCAACCTTTCCAACAGGGCTTTATATAGTGCACTGCTGACGTCAGCTTACTTCAGCAGCCGCCTGGCAGTAGTATTGCATTGCATCAGAAAATGATGCAATCAACTCTGGATGATGTGTGCATGATGGTATTATGCAATTCGACGCAATATTACATCATTCTAGGCTGATTTAGGATGTTGTTGCAGACCTACTGGATAAATTTACACAGTGAAACATATAAAATGAATTATATGAACTATCTTCAAAACGAGAGCTAATAAAAAATTTTCAGGGTTATATTCATGTTCAGCACACCAAGATACTACAGATTAGGGCCTTTTAAAGTCAGTAACGATCTCAGTGCTGACCAGTGTTAAATAAGATGGTAACCCCCAGAAAAAGAGGGGTAGCGGAGGTCTCAAGCATCTTCCAGTTTGAAAGATTTAATGCGGTGGGTTAGTCTCATCATGGGCACTGGTTGGCTTGGCCTCCTGCCCTCGCCATACTGCTGTACAAGAACACACCCACAAATGCTTAGGAGACCCCATTATGCTTATACGAGTAGCCACAAATGCCATATTTGGGAAATTAGGAACCAGATCATAAGCAAATCAAAGCCATCTCTAGAGTCTCATTATATCTAATTAAGAAGCATTTAATGACAAGAGACAGAAAACCTGGCGACTAAACAGCTTACAACTCAAGACTTTTAGAGACAGATTCTCCAGAGCTCATTCAGAAAATACACAACCTTGGAACCTTGGGCCGGAACCTTGGGCTTCTGTGGGATTCTCTTAAACTTTCTCTTAGGATCCCAAGATGGCCACAGAGTCAGGCATCATGGCTACCTTAGGGGAGTCCGGCAGAGGCAAAAGCCTCCTTCCTGGTAAGCATCTTTCTTTGTATCTGGGGAGAAGCTTTCCCTGAAGAGCCAGACCTCTCCTTATATTGGCCCAGTTCCAGTGCAAGGAAGTCCGCATGAGAGAGTATCTGCCAAGGAGAAATGGGAGAGCTGGAAGGACTTGGAACAATCCGGGTTCATTCCCGAGTCCTGGGCTCCAAGCAAAACCTGAGCGGTGCCAAGAAGACAGAGTTGGGAGGCAGCCATGTTTGCCTTCTCAGCTTTCTCTGGCAACCTCGGGTCAAATGAAGAAGGGGGCATGGAGATCATTCAAGTGGGGTGGCTGCAGGCAGAAGCAGAAAGAGATATTCTAGAAGTTAACTACCCATGATGACGGGAGGCTTCTACCTGACCAAAATGACAAATTTTCTCCTGGAAGACAAACAAAATCCAACCAACTTTTCTGTTTGTTCTCTCTTCACCTCTAGGGTTTCAGAGGCGGCATTAGCTTCCAAGACCCCCCTGCTGTAAATCACCTGGGCAAGCAATCTTGGGACTGGATGCCTTGGGGGTTAATCTGGGATTTAACAACCCTCCTTGCCTGTCTCTGCACAGCACCAAACTAACGCCCCAACAACAGGCTTGGTTTGGGGGAGAGAACAAAGTTCCTAGTTGTTTTGTGAGTTTGGCAAAAGCTGAATTTCTTCCAAAAATCTGAGGACCCTGAAGTCTAAGTAGTATTTCCTTCTGTGGCTGCACTTCGAATTGAATTGTTTTATTATGTTTCTACTTATGTTCCTAGTGCACTGATTATCAATTAATTTTTAGTGTTTATCATCATAATAATTACTTAATATTAATTATTTAAAATCAGATGGTGCTGAGGGAAAAAAAGAAACTCATTCAAAAAACTATTAATTGTAAAGATTTTGATTTATTTTCTTTCCTGAACACACATCATTGCATACAAATACCTTTATGCCACCAAATCATAATCCATAAAGATTTTTATTCTGGATTACCGGTGGGAATCCTATAGTTATCTCCATCTAACAAAATATTCCTAGAACACTGGATATTTAATGGATGCTTCTAACTCCATCTAAAAACAATTACCACATTTTAAAAATTCCTTTTCCAATTTTGCAGTACACTTGGGTTTCTTGCTAAGTTTTCCTCTTTAAGTTACACTGTAGTAAACGTCCTAACACACAAATTTTAACTATTGTGTAAGTTGGATAATTCTTACTGGTAGAAACACCAGATCAGAAGGCATGAACTTTTTTCTTTATTGAATGATTTTAGGGGGAACGTAAATATTACAAACTTATCTACTTTCTTTTATATTAAGGTATGATTTAAATTGAGGCTATAATTTATATAGAGCAAGCTACACAACTCTCATACAGATCAGCAAATATTTTTATATGTATTTGCCAGCGAAAAACGTTGGCACAAACCTTTTAACGTCTTGCATCAATTACCTATGACAAATTGCCTCCCAGGAAGTGTGTGCCAATTCACGCAGCTTCTAGAGGACAAGTCTGTGTCACTCTCATTAAAAGCTGTCGGCACAGACTCATAGTGCCCTAAAATATCCAACAATTTGGTGGGGAAAAAGATCATACTGAGTTGCATGCTATAGTATTTCTTAGCTGTTTGTATTTCTAGTCTGAATTATCTTTTGCCATTAAAACGTGAGTCTTTAAATTAAGGTTGTGAACCCTTTGTCTGATATTTCTTTAAATATCCTTTTAAGTTTGTATTTGCCTTTTCATTTTGCTTCTATTGCTGATTGATGAAAAAAATAGTATAATTCTGAGATACATTTATCTTTTTCACAATTTCACCTATTTCTTTAATGCTCAGGAACTCAATGCCCATTGGAACAATTTAAGTGATCACTGACGTTTTCTTTTAAGAAAGAAATGTAGGTGGTCACTTGAATGTTCTTAAGATCATGTGTGTGTGTGTGTGTGTGTGTGTGTGTGTGTGTGTGTGTGTGTGTGTGTGTGTAAAAGAACTGGGGTGTAGGTCAGAGGTGCAAGGGGCAAGAGGATTCACCAGAGACAGAGAGGGAAGCAGAACAGGCAGATCGATGGAAATCCACTGCTGAGGGGAGCCGCGGGGAGACAGGAGAGGTTTGCTGCGCCATGTGGGAAGCTCCCTGGCTGGGATCTAGTAAGTTTTCTCAGCACTTATTCAATAAAAATAAAAAGTGGGATAGAATGAAAGCTGAGTCCTGTCTCATTCTAGCAGTAAGTAAAAACCATTTGCGGAAGAAAAACCTCTAATAACCCCCTGAAGTAAAGCATTGAATCTATTAGGTTTTATTTTTTTATGTCGAATCATTGTTCAATAGATTTGTAATGTGTTTATATTATTGCGATCAATTGTGTTAGCAATTGATGATTAGTTTATGTTATTATAATCAACTGTTTGCTATTGTAATCATTTGTGTTAGAACTTATGATAATTCATTCAGAAAATATTACCAGTTAGAGGTTTTATGACTACAGAAATAAAAACATTCCAATTTTTATGTGTATTTTTTGATTCAGAGAATTAGGGTAGGATAATCAATAAAAAGGCTTCAAACATTACAATATATTATACCAGATTAAAAACATGTAGGGGAAATGCAATGGAAAACAGGAAGAAAATTTGAGCTAAAAGATAAATTTTTTAAATTCCTACGGAAAAGCTTGTTAATGTACTTTTAAGATGCATTCGAGCCTAATGGCATCTAATGAGTTATGGCATTTAAACTCAACTGGATATATTGAAAAGTGAGAAAAGATAGATAGCAATTTTGTTTTCAAATGTCCACATTAACAATAAGCAGAAATTATGTTTTTTGTAACTCCTTACATTGAGGTTGAAAAATACTAGATGTCAACTTAAAGACCAGGAAGGACCTCACAATTTCAATGCTTTTGGAGTAAAGAAGAGCAAAATGATTGTGGACTATCGACCTTGACCTAAAAGAAGCACAGCCCCCTCCTCCACCCCCGTCTGTCCATGTAGTCTCGCTATAATCCCCCCCCCTTACTGCCCCCTCTGCGTCTATGCCCTTCTTCCCACTGTCCCTCTGCACTTAGCAGCCAGAGAGGTGGTTTTGTAAGCGAAGTCAGATGTTGCCCACTTCTCACTTGCAAACTCCTAATATTTTCCCATCAAGCAAAGAGTCATCTGCATTATTACGTGAGATCAACCAAAATTTAAAATCGGCTTTATATTTTGAAAACTTGAAAAAATGAGCAGACCCAAAAACCCTTGTTTAAGGTGGTCGTTTATCAAAGCTTTCTAGTTTGCCACTCTGGAGCTGGGAGACCTAGGCTTTCTTTTAGGACAAGGCTCTATGAGCCTTGGATTGATGCTTTCGATTTCCTCCTGAGTTAGCTCCTTGTCCTGAGCAATGAGTGTGCATCTTTCAACATGCCCATGTCTCCCTCTTCATCTCTTTCCATGAACTTAGAAGAGACTTGTAACTCTCTCACTGTTGCTAGAGGAAATTCAGAGGGTGACTGCCAAAACCAGTCTCAGACTAGCTCAGTTCTGCAATTTTAGCTTCTCTGAGGAGGAAGTGGCCCTACACGGTGCTTCTTGGAGTAGCCACTTAGACCTCGCAAAGTACTGCCACAGGCCCCTGCCAGCTGGTGGCAGCAGTAGAATCTTCTATCAGTGGAGTGGTGAGAGCTTCAAAGGGTGAAGGCTAGGGCTCCCCAAGATGTCCAGGCAGTCCTCCCCAAGATGTTCAGAAACTGCTCCTCAAGATGTCCAGGAAATCATCCCCAAGATGTTCAGAGAGTCCTCCTCAAGGTGTTCAGATTGTCCTCCCCAAGATGCATGACTCTACCATGTGGACTTTTCAAGCTAAGGTCAATATAAGTCGTGTAGGTTCAAGAGAAACTTTTATTACCCCCCTTGAACTACCGAGGTAAATGAAAATTGGGGGTACTGACCAGGATGAGGATTTGTATCAGAAATAACCTTTCTACTGGAGAAACCCATGTATATGGCAGGGCAAACGTCTAATTACAGAAAATGTAGTCGTTGTCATATGGGTTACCCTCAGCTCAGGAGATTTATCTATCTGTGGACTCGGAGGGCTTGGTGACACTTCCTCTCCACCCTGCCAAGCGGGTCCTCAGATGGCGGCTGAGTCTCCTTGCGACGTCACGTGTGCGCTTGTGACAGGCCTGGGCTGAACAGAGCTGATGTTTGCGACTCTTGGGGCCCCCTCATCTGTCCTTGGACTGTACTTGACCCCGGCCATCGCTGGAGCGACCTACTTCACAGGAATGAAATCCGACAGCACCTCGCCTGGAACCCGGGGCGTTTGGGGTCGGCCCGCAGTCACACATGTGCCAGCGACTTAACATTCTCTGGGGCATCTTTTGAGTTTGGAGGGATGAAGAACTCCCCTCCTCATTCCCTCAGCAGATAAGGCTGAGGAACAGTCCAGAAGCTGAGGCTCCGGGGATCAGGTCCACCCTGTTAGGCATGCCCAGACCACCCCGTGTCAGCTTGCCTGCTTGGCCTGGGTTGCCATTCCCAGCCCCCACTGAGGTTCCCTGAACTCATGTTATCAGCAACACGCAACTCTGTCTCGGGCCCGCTTTCTTGGGGAAACCAAGTTAAGACAAAAGACACTTAATAAATGCTGAATAATTTAACGAGCCATTCCTAGAAATGAGAGCTCGCGGGCCTCCCTGGTGGGGCAGCGCTCAACTGCTGTCTGCAGCTGCCATGCGAGTTCGACGCCCAGCTGGGGAGATTCCCACATGGCGCAGCAGACCTCTCCTGTCTCGCCCGCTGCTCCCCTCAGCAGTGTGTTTCTGTCTATCTGCCTGTTCTGCTCCCCGCTCTGTCTCTGGTGAACCCTCTCACCGCCCCATGCCTCTGGCCTGTACCCCAGCTTGTATGTATAAATAAACAAATCTTTAAAAAAAAAAAAAGAAATGAGGGCTTGCAATTTGCCACCCTGTGGCTATTCCCTGTAGTCCCCAACTCCAGCGGGGAGCTGTGATTACATACCGGAGGGCAAACTGTGGGTCACATTTCCACGCTGCATCCAGACAGACAGGCTTCTTTGGCATTGTTCAATCAGCATTCTTAGCCCCTCACTCTTCTCCTGCCTCAGAGCTCCTCAATCTACTGTTGGGGTGCAGGGGAAAATTTCCCCGCCCTCTGGGTTCTTTTTGGGCCTAACAAACCACTTAACAGCAGATCGTTTGGTAGGAAGAACAGACCAAATTGAACTATGTGGGTTTGGAGGATTCGCATGACCATAAATTCTGGAGTAAGTGGGACACACCGGGGGTGTAAACCCTGCGCTAAGGGATGGGGCAAGGGCTTGGGGTGTCACAAGGGGAGGAGGCAGCCGTCACAGGACGAGGAGAGGACAGAGCCCGTGAGGGAACCCTACTCTGATGTCCGTGCTGCCTGCAGGCTGGTTTCTCCCATAAAAGGCTATTTCTGGAGATGACCTAACTCTGGGTGAATTTTGTATTTTAAGGTATTGGTATTTTAAGGTAATGGTCTGTGTCCCTTGAGGTCCACGGGGCCTCTGTTGAGCCTAGCGCCATATGCCAAGGTGGCTCGTGCTAGGAAAAGAGGCGACAGTTGTGGGGAGAGCTTCTGGAAAGCCTCACTGAGGACGTTGGCGGGGAAGCCTGTCTCACACCGAGGATCAACCTCTCACTTTCTTAGCAAAGCCAATCCTGCCTTCAGCGCGCGGCTCATTTGTGGAACCCACCAGCCCGTGATGACAAGTGAGCATCCTCGCAAGTGCCGATGCCAGCAGGTCAGTCATGGCTGCCTGGAGACGCGGACGGAGGATTCTGGGGCTGTGTGTGGGCTGGGCTGGGGTGTTCTGGCTGCTTCCCCGGGTCTAGGGTACAGGGACCTGGGGGAGGTGGTGATGACGTCCACCCTCCATACCCAAGCCTGTCTGCTGAGTCTCTTAACTGTTATAAACATTCGCCTTGAAAGCAGAGTTTAAGATTATTTTTATCAAATCGTATATTTTGAGTTCAGTAAGGACAACTTTCGAGCCCATCTGTCTTAGCATTTGGCTCCTCACCTCTATCATTTCCAGATCTCCCGCCAGTTCTGTATCACCATTTGAACCAGGTTTGTGTACTCCCCCAAACAGCCCGCTGAGTTGGAAGAATTACAGTATTCGGTCCAAATAACCCAGGAAGACGCCACATTGCATTTATGTGTCATAAAAACAGAGGTTCCTAGAATAGCAAGCTCAGAAATTAGAGATGGTAGACAGCTACCGGCTCATTGGCGGCCCAGTACAATTGGGTTAAATGCCTGGTATTTTTACAGAATTTCTCTGAACATTCTGTATTTTTCTAACTATTTCAGTCACACCTATGAGTAAACTCGATTCACGTCTTCTATTCAGACATGTTTAGCAGGCCATTGCTTCACCCAAGCTCCTGCCAGCTTCTGGCCCTGATTTTACTTCTCAGAAAATATTCTAAAGTATCTCCAAGTTGTTCTATTTGGTCAACAACAACACTTCAGTGCAAATATTTGCCCAGAGTGGGGTTCACTGAAGCAGTTTACAACACACAAGAAAGCTGGAGGCAGTCTGAGTGTGTAAAAACAAAGGATCGATGAAATCAGCTTTTCTACATCCGGGGACTTTAACACCCGGCCGTGATTTAAATTGAGGCAGTTGGCAAATTTATCAATTTTAAATAATGGTCAAAATAAAGACTCATAAATATATTCATAAAAAAATGAAGTGACAAAATTACAAAATAGCATGGATAAGTCTGCCCTTATCCAATTTTATTCCAAAGTGTCTATTTTTCAAGTTTGAAATACATTTGTTTTTCCTACTTCTGTGACCTACATTTCCTAATTTGTCTATCCTGAACAAGAGGGCTTTTGGTAAACAGGAAAAAAAAATCATTTCAACGAGGGAAAAAAAAAAACCTTAGCTCCTTTTTTCTTTAATTTTAATACCAGGCTAAGAGGGGTCAATCTCCAGGAGTTCATTCAAAGACTACTGAGATAGGAACTTTACAGATCAATATTTACCTTCCTGCTTGCCCAGTGTGTGCTAATTGATAACCCTGCTGCAGATTTTTCTGGAGTTGAATTGCAATGTCCCCAGTGGGGGGTCTTGCCTGCTTCAGCAAAGGTGTCTCCTGGTTTTGTTAATTCTGCTAGGTACTTATTCTGACTTTTTCAAGTCCTGGCAGATTTGTCCTCATTGAAGCGACTGATATATCCAGGTGCAGACCAGGTAAATAACTGTCCCCCAAAGCTGCCGGGATCCAGGGCTGCAGTCCCCCAGCGTCCTGCAAACCCAATCCCGCCCTCCACGGACAAAGGAGACAGCTTCCCCTCTAAAGTTACCGCCGGATTGCAGGATCTGTCCGTGTGTTCACCTAAGCTTTGTTTATATCCCTTCCAACAAAGGCACGGAAATCCACCGGGGCAGAAAGGTGTGTCCGGCAGCGGTTTCTGCAGGAGCAGTGGCTGAGTGTAATGTAACTCTTTCCCATCGCCCTCACCCCCCGCTTTTTAAAACCCAACTGATTACAAGTGTTGTTAAAGGTTACTGAACTAGAAAAACAAACCAAGCCGTGGTGGCTGCATTCCTAATTACAGACAGCACCGCGCTGGGGACAATTGTTTTTGAGCCTCCACGTTCCTGTGCGCCTCCATCAGGAAGTGGGCTGTTTCTCTTTGGCCACTCCTAAGAAAGGATTACTGACAATCTAGAAACTGCTATCGGCTTTCTTTTCTATCCCGAACTCATACGAAACCATTTCTCAAGTATCAGCTTTTCCAACAAAAGTCTTTAGGGGCTGACACTGCATCATAAAAACAAACTGCGCAGATCTGACCCTCAGGTATGCGCGCCCTCGCGATCATGTTCCAGGGGAGAAAACCGTCTGAGGTGCTTTCAAGGGGAGGCCGGGACATGGAGGCTGGGGCCCTCAGAATGGTCTCCCTCGGAGCCTGTAAGGTAACACCGGCGACTCCCTCTCCCTGTCACTTCCCTTCTGTTTTCCACCGTTAAGCGGCTTAGCCAGCCCTGCGCGCTGGGTGTCCGGCCATCTTCTCTTCTGCAGTTGCCAATGAATCTGCTGAAGAAAACGGGCCGGGTTGACAGCATTCGTGGCCATGGGCCCGGGGGAGGTGAATTCGAAGTGATTTCTGATCTGTGACAGCACTGACCAGCCTCCATCACCCGGAAACGCCCTGTGTCCCCCGCCTCATTTTCCTGGCCCACTGGGCCTTGGCCGGAATCCCAGGCCGTCCTCTGTGCGGCCGCCTCCATCTCACGTCGTTGTTCACAAAGGACCAGAACGGGAAGGTCCCGCCACTCTCCCGCCGACGCCAGAGGAGACGAGGAGGGAGGGAAGCCCAGTCCTCGCTGTGGAAACAAATCTGCTGGGATTGACAAGGCATGACGTCATAGAGCGCTGACTGCGTCACTGTGGCCCTTGCGCTCCAACGGCGGCCTGTCTCAGGTCTGAATAAAACTTGAGGAGAAGCAAATCTTCTGTCTAAAAGACAACCGAGCTCACTGAGACCGAGCGGGCCAGGGACAATCATGTCGGGACCACCTCGTCGACGCGCGCCTGTCCCCACACTCCCTCCTTGCCAAGGGACCGAGGTGTTAGAAAATGCCTTGAAAACATTCTATTTTAACAACGCCGAGCAGCAAAACGGTTTGCTTTTAATGGCCATCTGTATAAAGTCCCTTTTTATTTAGGAAAATCTATTTTAAATTAAATATCATAAGCCCACGAGCCATAGCAAACAATATTTTTGGCCATATGCTCCGAATTAATATGCCAAACATGGCACACTCTATTTTCTTCATAGAAAGTTGTCCCACCCTGATGTGAGCCTGGAGGGTGGGCGGGGAGGAATTTTCAATAAGGCCACCATGGCTAGGATAATGGCAGAGGACCAAAGACCCAGGTTTCTCCTGTGTTATCCCTCTTCCGAATTATCTCAACACAGATCTGCTTCCCTTTTATAACAGAAATTCCCTTTCATACAAATTTCCCCCTTGTCTAGAAACTTCCTACGGGGGGTGGGGGGGGGGCTAGCAATGCAAGAACACTTTAGAAGACTGGAAAGTTGCTGTAATTCCTTTCATCTGTTCTTGCCACATTCTTGGGTGATAGGGTTTGAAAGCAAGTTGCTTTCATCAGGTGCTGGGCAGAAATGGAAAGTTGGTGTTGATGTCCTAGGGTGGACTTCTGAGCCCGTTGCCCTGGGCTGCCATCCTCCCAGCCCCTCCCAACCTCCCAGGTCCTTCCCCCACTAGTGAAAGCCAAAACATAGCCTCTCTACCCCGGAACGCTGAGTTCCACGGCGACCAAGAATTCCGAGAGCCTAGGAGAGATCTATGGATGTTTTGTCTTGGCAAAGGCACAATGGATTATGTGGGAACGGGCTTCGTGGGAGCTACAGGTTCTAACTCCCGGGCATTTGGATATTTGCTCCTTTACAAGACCACATGGCAGGAACAGTGGCAAGAGAAGTGGTTCCAGGCCACGGAGTGGCCTTTTTTCTTAGAGACTTAAAATCATCCAGCCTGAAATTTGATTATCTTTGTTCTTGTTTCCTACACTCTGTCCCTCCAGTGATTTCTTTTTTCTTTTGTCCTTTTCTCCCATTCCCCAAGGCTTCCTTTCTTCCGCCCTCGTGCCCCCTACTTTTTTGAGTCCCTGTCCATGCAACCTTGAATGTTACTATCATCATTTCTAATCTCCGTGGTGACTGGTGACATTTTGATTCCTACCAAGCGTTATCTAAA
Organism: Scalopus aquaticus; assembly: GCA_004024925.1. Classification (NCBI taxonomy): domain Eukaryota; kingdom Metazoa; phylum Chordata; class Mammalia; order Eulipotyphla; family Talpidae; genus Scalopus; species Scalopus aquaticus. Next base: position 29,282 of record PVIJ01007456.1, on the reverse strand, counting down.
TGACAAGTGCCATTGCCAGAACTTACAACAAAGACTTGGGGTTATTACCCCATTTTAGAGATTCTGAAGGCAGTTTCATGAAATGTCTGAGGTTACATATGGCAGAGAGCTAGGTTCTGAAGGCACCCCACATCTGTGGGGGTCCAGTCTATATTCTCTTGCCTACACTTTCAAGGTACTATACCTTTAAGATTCCATGTGTGCGTCTTTTTGTGTGCCTTTTTGTAAACTGAAATATTAGTGACTCTTTCCAAGTAGCCTTCTTATTCATTGCCCATGCCCTGCTCCCTAATCAAGCTCCCCATACTCGAGTCTCTGAGTTATAAACCGTCCATGGACCTTACAAGTGATATATGAGGAGGACAAGTTTTGGAGAAAGATAGAGCTGGGTAAGCCAGGAGTCAGTTTCACTTTCCCTTAAGGGGTGTGTGTGGAGGGCTTTGGGGAGTCACTTCAGAGCAGGACTTTCCTCTTGCTGTTAGGCTGTTGAGTGAGCCTTTCCCTAGTATGTACGCTGAGATCTGCTACCATGGGTCTCTCTCCCACTCGCTTTCACACTCCCCTTCCTTCCCTACCTTCCAGCCTCCCCACCTGACCTGAGCTGACCTGTAAAACTCATTCAAAGGTCCCAAATTCTCTCCTGAACAAGTCTTCAATCCCATTGTTAACCTCTGCTGGCTATTTCCTTCTCTCATCCTTTGAGGGGCTATACGTCAGAGGTCTTTGATTCCAAGTAAAGGGAAACTTACTGGTTCATTTAGGTAAGAATCCACTCATCAGAGGGACACCGAATAGCTTATACCACAGAAAGTGCTGGAGAGCTGGGCCATGGAACAAAGGGGCACCAAGACGCTGCTGTGGTATCCAAGGCTGGGTAATAAACTGCCTGAGATAGATTCCCTATCGTCTCTTTAAATAGAGCAAGAACTTACTGCCTGACAAGCAACGAGAAGGGAGAAATTGTGCTCAAAAGAATCTTCTCCCGGCGCCTAGGGAGGGATTTCTTTTATTTGGAAGATGGACTTATCACTGACAGAGGCTGGACTCTTAGTGGGTCACGCCCAGGGGGCTTCTTCTTGCCTCTGCACTCTTTTTTTTTTTTTTAAGATTTATTTATTCATGCATACAAGCTGGGGTACAGGTCAGAGGTGTGGGGTGGTGAGAGGGTTCACCAGAGACAGATTAGGGAGCAGAACAGGCATATTGATTGTAATACACTGCTGAGGGGAGCAGCGGGCGAGGCAGGAGAGGTCTGCTGCGCCATGTGGGAATCTCCCTGGCCGGGTGTCGAACTTGCGTCCCCGCTGCTGCTGACTGCTCCACAGCGCAGCCCTTAACCGGTGCGCCACCGGGGAGGCCCGCCTCTGCACTCTTCCACACGTCTCTTTTTGCACATGGAACTCAGTGGCTATTTTGGGAATAATCAGCTGGGTCTGGTTGTGGCTGCTGCAATTCTGTTTCACTTCTTGCTCATTCCATTAGCATACTGACCTCCCTAATGACAGAATCCTCCTGTTTTATTTTTTGTTCCTTGTTCATTCCTTGGGGATGAGCTTTCTCCCAGGAGAAAGTTATTTTTTCTATGATTCCTTCCTGCTGAGAAGGGGTGACTAGGTAGATTTGAGGGGCAGGACTGTTCCTGAGCCTTCTGAACTTAGTTTTGGGGTCACCTGCAATGTAAACCCCAACATGTTTATATTCTTGCACTATGGTCATCTATAACCTGCTAGCTTTAAGTCTTTTTCTTACAAAAGACTTAAGAATACAAAGCCCCCAAATTAGGAGTAAAGTTGTGTTTTACTCTCTGTTTACAATCTAACATCCTTAGCTCTTATTCCTTTCCGGGTAGTAGTCGTCTCATAGTCTGTGGCTGTTCTTTCACTTGTTTTAACATTCTTTTGCACACCAAGAGTTTTCATTATGATGACATTCAATTAATCATTCTTTTTTATGTTGTGTGCTTTGTGTAACTTGTTGAACACATCACTCTTCAACCTGGATTAACCTGTCCGACCTTCAAAGACTCCCAAATCCCACCGCTGTATTTCCAAGTTGCTTCTTTTCTAAATTCCTTTCAGAAAAGTATCTGGGCTCCTAGAAGATGTTCTATGCTCACTCCTTCCTCCAGTGTCCAGAACACTTGCTCTTCTCTCAGCTCTCCCTTTAAAGTCTCACCTAGTTTTTAACCAAAGATATTTCTCAGGATTTAGACCCACTAAACAGCTCACAATAAAAGATCAATCACAGATCAGTTAAGTTTGGGGAAAACTGTATCCTACACAATTCATATTCAGCAGCTTAAAGGCTATAAAAGGCCCTAGAGAAGAGAAACCTGCTGAAATTAATCAAACACAATGCTTTTCATTCAATCACAGAATCTTCTTTTGAATGATATCAGTTATCCATCTTACAGAACTAATGTGTCATTGAATAAACGTGTCTTGGATTATTGCAAGTTGTAGGTAAGTTTCTAGATTTCTGAACAAATTGATTTTGGTAATTTTCCATGTGTTCTTATTGCTTGTACGAAGGAGGGCATTTTGCGGTCATTTATTTATTCATATTTATTTTTTATGAGAATCTGAAACTCTTTTGCCATGTAATGTCCCGATAAATGGATTTCAGGGCCAAGCGTTCCCACTATAAATCGGTTTACAATGCGGTCTGGGACTTAGGAGACAGCTTCACACCTCTTCAGAAGTATCTTCACACCACACCCACCACCAAGGCACCCGCCATCTCCACAATAAACTGTTGTGCCCCCACTTTAAAATTTCCATCATTCTGGAAGTCTTGTCTCCCAGAAATAATATTTTCAGACAATCTTTGACGAATGCTGACCTCTCCTTTTCTGTCAAAGCTGACCTCGCCTTTGCGTCAAAGCTGCAAACCTGCTCCTTCCTTCTCCACACCCCTGTGGATGGGGCTCCAAGCAGCTTCGTGGTGCTTGTGCGAATCGGAGTGAATGTGGAACAAACCAGCTCGTATTTTTCTCTTTCCTAATGATATCATAAAGCTCGACGCTCTTTTTCAGGAGGCCGATTACATAGTGGCTGCGTTTTCCAAGTGCTTGTTAATAGGTGAGTTATTGAACTTCAGGACGCATTTTCCTGTAGAAACTATGTTCTACAACAGAGTCGATCGGACTTTAATGTGTGCACGGATCACCCGAGGGTCTTGTTAAATTGCACTTCTGATTCAGTTGGTCTGGGGTGGGGCCTGTGGTTCTGCATTTCTAAGCAGAATGCCCACGTGGGTAGTCCACGATGGACCTGGGCAGCGTGACTTCCTGCGTGTGGGATGTTGACCGTCGGGGCAATGCACGAGGTTCTAACCTGGGAACATCTTGGCCCTGAAATCCAGCTCTCGGGGCATTACATGGTGGAAGAGGTTCAGGTTTTCATAAAAACCACAGGGCATTCATGCTATAGCCTAAGCAAGCTTTTGTAGCCTGTGGTGTGAACCAAAAACCGGGTGGTTTTATGGTGGGCTCGGCCGGTGTCTGTGACTGACGTTCATGTTCGTGAAAGCCCCCCTCCTCTGGGAATTATTCTAGCTAGGAAGCCTGCCCAAGGGGAAATGGAAGTCCCTGCACTGCTTGCGTTTGGATCTCGGACATCTGCCCTTGTGCTAGGTGAGCACATGGGGCTGGGTTAACCTCCAGGCTGGGCCGAATGGCAGCCACTGGATCTCCACTGACGGCAGAAGAAAGCCCCAGCTGCCCGAGGCCCGCCATGCCTTCTGGAGCCGACAGCCACCGGGCTCTTGGGCTTTCTCTGCCACCGCCCCACCCCCTGCCTGGGGTACTTCAACCACCTGGGTTTCCTGTTTGTCTCTCAAATGTATAAATCTTGTTATGTTTTTAAAAAGCAAAACACCCCGGTTTCTTTGCCCTTGCTGTTTCATCTCCCTAGAAAGTGGTGTCTGATCTTCAAGTTTCTGGACCAGCTTGTGGCTCAGATCTCAGATGTCCTCCTTCCAAGGGAAGCATCTCAAGACAACCTACCCCCACTGCTGAGCACCCTCTTATCGATCCACAGCACCACGGCCATTTAAAAAGATCAGGGGGCCTCCCTGGTGGCGCAGGGGATAAGTCTCAGTGCTATCAAGCTCTCACAGCCATTGCAGCACGAGTTCAATCCCCAGCCAGGGAGCTTCCCACATGGCACAGCGGACCTCTCCTGTCTCCCCGCTGCTCCCCTCAGCAGTGGATTTCAGATCTGCCTGTTCTGCTCCCCACTCTGTCTCTGGTGGATCCTCTTATCCCCCACGTCTCTGGCTTACACCCCAGCTCTTGTATGCATAAATAAATAAAATCTTTAAAAAAAAAATAAGAAGATCATATATTGTGTGTACGTCATGGCAGCCTTGTGCACTGAGCAGACCCCTCCCCTGACTAGGGCCTTCCCCTAGTCACTGTGACATCTTCATGGCTCCCGGCCCCGACCCTGATCTTCCAGGAATGGCGCTTGGTTAACAGGAGTCACCAGACCAGGGACACCGAAGAGCTGGTGATGGCGGGAGCGCTCCCCACAATGCTGAGCAACTCACTGACAGATTCACTTCTGGGAGACAGTGCCTCGGTGGGTGAGAGCTTGGGGCCAGTCCTACGTCAGAGCTCCCCTGGCATCCAGTGGAGACTAGACTCAGCTTTGCCCCAGCTTCACCCCTGCCCTGTTCTGCCAGCAGCCCCGTCAGCCTTGTTTCCTGAATCTTCCATAAATCGCCTTCACAAGCAGCCTCAGGCCCTGTTCTAGAGAACTTAACCCATGTGTCCGGGTGTTTGAGGGCTGTGTCCCCCACCAGAAAAGCTCCAGCCCTGCCCCCTCCGTGGGAACAGACCAGCTTGCTTTTACTAGCCAATGTTTTCTCAGCAGCACGTCCAGCACACAGTAGATGCTCAATAAAGACAGGGACAGAAATCTGGGTGTATACGAGCAACCTCAGACTAGACTCGCTGTCTGCTCTTGGACACTGCCCTACAAATGGGCATCCTGGCAAGTGTGTGTCCCTTTATAAGACGTGCCCGCGAGTTTACTTCTCTTATTTTCAGCCTTAGGAAATGCCAAACCATAAAAATCTGGGGGTGGGAGGGGTTAGGGATGTCAAAACCCATCCTACAATACGCCTCCTTCAAGTATCTGATTACACAAAGTCCTCAAAGAATATGATTAATGTAACTAAGCCATATTCACACTCTGACATTCTTCCCAGTCAAACACATATTTTAGCCTCACCCAGCCCCTTTCAACAAATAAGCTGTTTTGAAAATGATTTCCAGGGCGATGTCTGTTGCCATAGGAATGACATTAAATGAAAAGGACAGAAAATATAGAGGGTGATAAACTGCATGCTTGGATGACACACTTGACTTGGAAGCCTGTGTTCAAATGAGGCATACATGCCAGGATTTTTATGAAAGACAAAATTAAAATGTATCGCTATCAAGCTGTAACTGACAAGGTATTGTGTGGCGGGCTGTTAACATACTGCTCCATATATTTATTGTTTGTCATTTTACTGGCCCTGACAAAGGTCTCTCAGTGCTGTAAATCACACCATTAAATCTGCCACGAGCAACACAGGCTGTTGGAAAGAAGAGAAAGAAAACGTGGTGTTGAATCCCCCTCACTGATACAAGTTGGGCGAGCTATATCGCTGCTGCTGAGCCTTCCCCCTTGGGCTGACACTTTTATAAGTGTCAGATTGTTGGCTTTTGACCCCTTGGAAGAAGGAAGAAAAAAAAAAGCAAGGACCCTTCCCCCCATTCTGTTTCCAATTGCGCCTCATTTTCTGCTGGGAAAGTGCTCCATGAATGGCCCCCTGGCCCCCTCTGACACTTTGTGTTCAAGATTTCAGATGCACAGGGCAGCCTGTGGATGGCACCCTGGCGGAACCGGCTTCTTCTGTTTTCTTGGGAGGTGCTTGGGTTCTCCAGAACCTTTGGATCTGTGCCAGCCGAGACACGTTTGTTTCCGCACTAGACATTACAAAGGTCCTTGCCACCTGCATCTCCAACCCGGAGGCAGTCTCCAGCAGCGGGGCGCTGCCTGCCTGTCTAGCCAGTTGTGGCCAGCTCTGGCCTCTCCACCTCCCACCCCTTATGTAGGTGCTGGTGTTTTGGAGACACCCCTCCATGTCGGGCGGGCAGGGTGCTGGGGCAGGGGGGATTTGAAAGGCAAATTCAGAACTGAATAGGAATCGCGGCTTCTAGGCAATCAGATACGTGATTCTGGCAAATTCTGTAAAGCTCTGTGGACCATCGTTTCTGTTTAGAAAAGGTGGGTGCTGGATTTCAATTGCTTCTCAATAGACTCCCAGTTCCAATTTTAAATAAAATGAAGGGGGTGGGAGAAGGTATTGGGGCAGGTCATTGCCTCTGGGAAGGACTGGTCTGCACTGTCCAGGATACATCTCAATTGGAGGAGAGTCTAATTGAAGAACAATCAGGCCATGTGTTGTTCTCTCAGTAGGAAAAAAGCAAAAAGCAAAGACAAAACCCCGCCTCCAGTGTCTAAACTCCAGTGTGGGAAGACAAGAATTCAATGGCTGGTTCAGATTGGGGACAGTCTTCAGGAGTCATTACAAATGGAGAGTCTCTGCCAGTGTTCTGTAATGTCTGCATTTATTTTTATAGCACTGATGGCTGTTTTAAGTAACAAGTTTAAAAGAGCAGACAGCTTTCAACTATACACTTAAGATTATCTTTTCCCTAAAAGCTTCTGAGCTAAAAACCACCTTGATCATATTTGAAGATCTTATACAAAAATTCAGAAGTGGACTCAAACATTCTTAAGTCATACCACTTTTTTTTTTGGGGGGGGGGATCTGTCATTTCTTGTCAGAATTCTGTGCATGTATGCTTTAAAATCAGCAACCTATGTATTGAGTTTGCAATAATCCTAATTACAGATTTGAGGGAAAGTTAAAATAGCTTATAATTGGGAAAAGGCTGATCAGTGAACCATGCCATTCTTTCGTGGACTCTCTCTTATAAGTAAGTCCCACCTTAACCTTAGATCTGCTTGGAGAAGCTCTTTTTCGAGGCCCTTGCATTAACACACAAACAGAAAAATAACAAGTTTATGTTTGGTGTTGGGCCATACGTTTGCTTCTGGCTCCCTAGCTAGCACTGATTTGCTACTTCTTCAGTGAATTAAGCAATGCTGCTCAAAAGAGCAGATTTTAGCCTCTGTCAAGGTTGAAGTCACATCTCCACCATCCACTTGCTGTGTGACTTTGAGGGAGTCAATTTACCTCTCTGAGCTCTGTTGTTCTCATTTGTAAAATATGCTAAGTACGATTCAATGAGATAAAGCATGCTAGAACTCAGTTATTGCACAACAGGGACATAATGAATCTTAAATGTCATTAGTTATAATTATTATCATTCACTGCGATTCTAGAAAAATCATACAGTGTTTCAAAACTTTGATGTGTCCCACTTATAAGAAAAAGTAATGACATATGTTCTGCCATTATGATAGGACTGATATTAAATAAATTGTGATAATAGAACTCAAAGCAATTTGAGACTTATGAAGTACAGATAAAAATAAGAAGTGATTATTATTTTGATTTTCATCCTGTCTTGTGCTCTGGACCAGAAAATCTTCTATTGAGATACATTGACAGCTTTCGTTCTCACCAGAGTAGTTATATTTTTTGAAAATCATTTAAAAGTATTAAGGATGAAAATAAACCATCTGGTATCCATAGCATTGGGTAATGAGCAAAAGTTGGCACCTATGAATCTATAGAATTTTTCCCTTGGCAATTGTGAACAATTTCACATCAAATTGAAAGGGTTACCTGATCCCGGGTGCCAATAGCAGGACAATATCCAGCTGCACCAATCCTTATGTAAATTCAAAGTATTAATATTTCCCCAAGAGCCTCCCTGGTGGCGCCAGGTTAAGGCGCAGCACTATGAAGCTATCCAGAGCCACTGCAGCACGAGTTCGATCCTGGGCCAGGGAGCTTCCCACATGGCTCATATCTGTAATTAGAGGATTATTGCAAACTCAATGTACAGGTTGCTGATTTTGAAGCATACATGCACAGAATTCTGACAATAAATGACAGCCCCCCCCCCAAATGGTATGCCTTAAGAATGTTTGAGTCCACTTCTGAATTTCTGTATAAGATCTTCAAATATGATCGAGGTGGTTTTTAGTGCAGAAGCTTTTTATTTTTTTAAAAAAATATTTCCCCAAGCTCCAAAGCCTTTATCAAGGAAGATGACTGATCTAAATCTATCTTAAGGCATTGAAATATTCAAATATATTTAGAAATTATTTGCCTATAGTGCATATCCACATTTGTTTTCTACTTAGGTTCAGTTTGCATTCTATTTAGTACTTTGAAAAGCAATAAGGTGAATATTTCAAAAGAAAAAAAATAAGCAAGCGAGATATATACAGTAAACCAAAGGAAGCATACAAGACCAACACTGGCAGATAATCAAAGAAATCAAAATTAACACAGGATGTGAGGTTTTTTCTTATCACGTAGGCAGAGAACAGAGACACAGTTACCCAGGCTAAGCCGAGTCAGGGAAAAAAATTTTTTTAAAGATTTATTTATTTATGCATACAAGAACTGGGGTATAGGCCAGAGGTGTAGGGTGATGAGAGGATTCACCAGAGACAGAGTGGGGAGCAGAACAGGTGGATCTACTGAAATTAACTGCTGAGAGGATCAGCAGGGAGACAGGAGAGGTCTGCTGTGCCATGTGGGAAGCTCCCTGGTTGGGTATCGAACTCGTGCTGCAGTGGCTGCAGATAGCTTCATAGTGCTGAGACTTAACCCGTTGCGCCACCAGGGAAGCCCCAAGCAGAGTCAGAAAGGTTAATGGGAGTTAGTGTATCACCAAGTGTTCTAATGGAACAGCTCTGGGTGGATAAGGTTCTAGATAATCCCCACTTCCATTTACATCCCTGTATATTATCTATTTTTAAAAGATGTATTCCTTTTGTGATGAGAGTAAATAAAATCATTTTTATTTTCAAAAAGCACACTAAAAATGTATTTGATAATATTGTGTAAGTAGAACATGGATTCATAATTTCGTTTGCTCCTTTTCTTCACTGCCCTGGTGTTGAGTTTTTGTTGGCATGGAGATATTTGCGTGAGCACAGATTCATCAAATTGTCCTATTTCTCCCTGATGGTGGCCTATTAATGGCTCAAGTTTATGCAACCCCATACAGTTGCTTTGATGTTAATTTACTTAGATTTTCCTTGAAATTGAAGTTACCTCCATAAACAGAATCAATGAAATGCCAAGAACAATTTGGCTTGTTTACATTTTAACAAAGCATAGAATCAAAATGTAAAATATTCCTATGGGGTGAAGGCTGGATCACATAGTGAGTTTCAGGGGGCAAAGTCTGGGTGCATTTTCAAGGCCTATCCAATTATTATAAACTCTCCGCTTCAGTGGCTTAACAGAATCCATATTTATTTTTCACTCACATAAAGCCCCGCTGACGTAGATGTGGGCGTAGGAATGGGAGGGGCTCATCCACACGGTGATTCAGGAGCCCAGGCTAATGGAGGCGCCACTGTCTTTCCCATGAGCCACCCAAGGGATCCACACTCAACTGAACAGAGTATGATCACCCAGGTGACTTAATGGACCAGACCAAGCGGTGGTGCTGGTCACTTCTTCACAAGCTCCACCAGCTAATGGAGTATTAGCTCCTGCCCACGCCAACAGAGAAAGAAAGACCGATAAAGGTAGCTACCATGTGCTGAAGGAAAGAATTGGGCTTGGTGAGCAGCAAGCTCCTTGGCCACAATCTCTAATAGCCAGTATGCTTCCCTGTCAACATATTAGCCCTCCTTTCCAGCGGAGGTTCCAGATGTTGGGTCCCATAATTTTCTCCTCTCTTCCTCCCTGACTGACATTGGTGTGGCGTCACTGTTCACAGAAGTCAATCATGTTATGAATGTATTCCCTACACCACCCCTCTCACCTTGCCCCATTGTTTTTGTTTTGTTGTTGTTGTGCTGTTAAATGTTTATTAAGTTCTATTTACTGAGGTATGCTGCTTTACATCCCAGTGTACGTCTGCGGTACTAATGCGTGCTATTTTACTACTCCATCACCAAAGCCCCAGGAATCCTCTGTTGGATCTGAGGCATCCCAGAGGGAGGGGACAGAGAGGAGGAGGAGGGGAAACAGGAGTGGGATGATCACACTGGACTACGACGAAGGCTACTGGAATTGGGGTGGGGTGGCTACCCTCTCCCTGAGTAGGACACCTCATGATAATGGCTGCTCTGGTCGAGTTCCTTCAGGTGCTGCATTTACACACATTCTATACTATTTCACCAGGCCATCAGGACAAACACATCGGGAAGTTTAAGTAACACTGTTTTCTGATGAGGAAGTAGACCGAGAAACCTAATGATGGAGGCCAGCCAGTGAATACTGGGCAGACATGATAACTGAATCTTAAACTTCCTAGTTCAAAAGACTCTCTACTCTTCATCCTGCTTCCCAGCCTCGACTGTCCTGTCTGCACATCACTTCGTCTCGCCACAGTACTCCTGACTTTGCTCACCCCCTTTATTACCTGTGGAGTGAAATAATTACCTGTAACTTTTCAATGGAAAAACACCTGAAGACAAAGTGTCCTGGGGTTGCCCTAGATACACTGTCGGTCATTTTTGCGCTGGCTTCTCCCCTCTCAGCCTACAAAGTGACAAGCTGCGCATTTGCAGTGTTTCTGCTGGGAGAGTCAATAGAGTTGGGGCTCTCTGACAAATGCTTCTGATGACGTTCCTGAATTTATCCTTACAAACACTGCGGGGTAGCCACTGCCATCATCTCCATTCTGCAGGCAGAAAAAAATGAGTGAAGTGTCTGGCTCAGTGAAGTATCTGGGTCAATGAAGTATCTAGCTCAATGAATATCTAGCTCAGTGAAATATCTTACTTAGTGAAGTATCTGGCTCAGTGAGTATCTGGCTCAGTGAAGTATCTTGCTTAGTGAAGTATCTGGCTCAGTAAAGTATCTTGCTTAGTGAAGTATCTGACTCAGTGAAGCATCTGGGTCAGTGAAGTATCTTGCTTAGTGAAGTATCTGGGTATGTGAAGTATCTTCCTCAGTGAAGTATCTGACTTAGTGAAGTATCTGGTTCAGAGAAGTATCTGTAGTGAAGCATCTGACTCAGTGAAGTATCTGCCTCAGTGAAGCATCTTGCTTAGTGAAGCATCTGGGTCAGTGAAGCGTCTTGCTTAGTGAAGTATCTGCCTCAGTGAATTATCTTGCTTAGTGAAGTATCTGGGTATGTGAAGTATCTTCCTCAGTGAAGTATCTGGGTCAGTGAAGTATCTTGCTGAGTGAAGTATTTGACTCAGTAAAGTATTTGGCTCAGTGAAGTATCTGGTTCAGAGAAGTATGTGTAGTGAAGCATCTGACTCAGTGAAGTATCTGGGTCAGTGAAGTATCTTGCTAAGTGAAGTATCTGACTCAGTAAAGTATTTGGCTCAGTGAAGTATCTGGTTCAGAGAAGTATCTGGCTCAGTGAAATATCCTGCTTAGTGAAGTTCCTGGCTCAGTAAGGTATCTGGTTTAGAGAAGTATCTGTAGTGAAGTATCTGACTCAGTGAAGTATCTGCCTCAGTGAAGCATCTTGCTTAGTGAAGTATCTGGGTCAGTGAAGCGTCTTGCTTAGTGAAGTATCTGCCTCAGTGAATTATCTTGCTTAGTGAAGTATCTGGGTATGTGAAGTATCTTCCTCAGTGAAGTATCTGACTTAGTGAAGTATCTGGTTCAGAGAAGTATCTGTAGTGAAGTATCTGACTTAGTGAAGTATCTGGGTCAGTGAAGTATCTTGCTGAGTGAAGTCTCTGACTCAGTAAAGTATTTGGCTCAGTGAAGTATCTGGTTCAGAGAAGTATCTGGCTCAGTGAAATATCCTGCTTAGTGAAGTATCTGGCTCAGTGAAGTTCCTGGCTCAGTAAAGTATCTTGCTTAGTGAAGTATTTGACTCAGTGAAGTATCTGACTCAGTGAAGTATCTGCCTCAGTGAAGCATCTTGCTTAGTGAAGTATCTGGGTCAGTGAAGTATCTTGCTTAGTGAAGTATCTGGGTATGTGAAGTATCTTCCTCAGTGAAGTATCTGACTTAGTGAAGTATCTGGTTCAGAGAAGTATCTGTAGTGAAGTATCTGACTTAGTGAAGTATCTGGGTCAGTGAAGTATCTTGCTTAGTGAAGTATCTGGTTCAGAGAAGTATCTGTAGTGAAGCATCTGACTCAGTGAAGTATCTGCCTCAGTGAAGCATCTTGCTTAGTGAAGTATCTGGGTCAGTAAAGCGTCTTGCTTAGTGAAGTATCTGGGTCAGTGAAGCATCTTGCTTAGTGAAGTATCTGGGTATGTGAAGTATCTTCCTCAGTGAAGTATCTGACTTAGTGAAGTATCTGGGTCAGTGAAGTGTCTTGCTTAGTGAAGTATCTGGTTCAGAGAAGTATCTGTAGTGAAGTATCTGACTCAGTGAAGTATCTGCCTCAGTGAAGCATCTTGCTTAGTGAAGTATCTGGGTCAGTGAAGTATCTTGCTTAGTGAAGTATCTGGGTATGTGAAGTATCTTCCTCAGTGAAGTATCTGACTTAGTGAAGTATCTGGGTCAGTGAAGTATTGCTGAGTGAAGTCTCTGACTCAGTAAAGTATTTGGCTCAGTGAAGTATCTGGTTCAGAGAAGTATCTGGCTCAGTGAAATATCCTGCTTAGTGAAGTATCTGGCTCAGTGAAGTTCCTGGCTCAGTAAAATATCTGAAATATCTGGCTTAGCGAAGTATCTGGCGAACGAAGGATCTTGCTCAAAGACACCTAACTTATTTTCTAAGTTAATTTCAGAATCCAGGCTACCATCTTCAAGGAGGCTGGTTTCGGTGTTCTCTAGGGGCTGGGGGAGCGGAGCTGGTTGATGTTCTCGTAGGAGAATAAGCCACGTGGAGTAAGAGGTGCCCAGGGGTGCCGGAGACTCTAAACCAAATGTTGTTTCTTTCCCTTGTGCCCCCCAAAGTACCTCAAACAAGGCCAGAGAGGAGGGATTCACATATAACACCACGGGCCTCTTGTTTTCATATATAATTGAATGCTCAAATTTGTTCAAAATTCTTTTTATGGAAAACTGTTTTGTGTATAGTATAATTTTCGATAGTTCTCAATGGTACGGTGAAATTGGATCAGCCCATCACCTGCGTTTATTTTCTTTTCCCAGGCAATTTTGAAAAGAGTTTGTAAAAGATCTTTTTTTTTTAAACGTTAATCTTCAAAATTCTTCTGGGGCATATAATCCTGAAGTCAGCTTAACTGCAACCAATACTAAGTTTTCATTTTTTCACAAGCAAACAAAAACAACCAGCAAAAAGACAATTTTCCAGTGTAAATCCCTTTGCTGTATCAACATATTTTTTGAATATTTTGCTTTTAGCGACATGAGGTTTTTAAAAACTAAATTTGCAAGGAATGAAGATTTCCTATACAACATAAGAAGATTATGTAGAGTGGGATTTGGGCATACTAAGTTACTGTGATTTATTAATATGCAATGTCCTTTCCAGTTTGGTGCATTTTGAAGATATGTGCTTCTAGAGGCACCCCGCAGAGCCTTACTAGAAAGTATTTCTAAATGTAACAGCAAACCTAATTACTTAATTTCTTTTTAAAAAAATAGACTAAAGCTGTCAAATGAGCACATTAATAAACCAGCTTCTAAATTATCACATTTTAAAGGTGTCTTGAAATCTTGGGTAATCCCTGTTGTAAATATTACATTGATATTTCTCATTAATTTAAACCAGCCAATTCCATATGCCCAGAGCTCCCTGGGCTTCCACTCAGGTCCGCGAAGCAATAGAAAGGGTGAGAGCTCATTAGCAGGTCTGTTATCAAGCATCGCTGGGAGATGTATAGAGAGATTTATAAAATTTGATTTTAAAGCAAGTGTGTGAAGATTTAACCAGAATCTTGGTTCAAAAAGATTCTTATCCCTTTAGAAAATGTCCTTCTTTGATTGAAGTCAGCGAAAGATGGACAGTTGTAAGGAAACACACCAAAGGAAATGAATGCTGAATGGTCACTTTTGCCAGAAAAATCTCTTAGATTGAGAAGTACCTGGAGCCAGAGGAAGCACCAGAGGCTCTTCCCTTTGCTCACGGATGCTAACTGCTGCTCTAGCTGGCTGTTCTATCGGCAGTTCCTCTCCCAGATCCAAGTCAGAGCGCTTTCTATGCCAGCCAGGGGCAATTCCCTTCCTCCTGGGAACGTCTCTGTTCTGATTTCTGAGAAAATTAGTGGCGATGATCTCAGCATCTGAGGCCTCGTGCTTCTTACCTGCTGGAAAGTCTTTGGGGCTGAGACATTTGACAGGTAAGGTTGTAATGAACAGACCGAAATATGGCAGCCAAACAAGAAGGCAGAGGATCAAGAGCTACTGAAAATGAAAATGGAAGCTGGCAAACATCATCCTGGGGTGTGGCTAATCCTACACGGTGCCCATTTTCACTGATGAAACTTTTTCTAAGAGCTTCTTTCAAACTCTAGACACTTCGAAGGGTCTGTTTTAGCTGTGGGCCATCCCAATGGAAAGTTCAATGGGATGACACGCTAGAAGTAACCAGACAGAAATGAGAATTGGGGCGGGGGTGGGGAGGGGCAAGAGTGCATGATGATCTGGTGACTTGCTTTCTGCAGACAGTGTATCCTGAAACTAGTAATTCTGGAGCGTGAAAGGAATTCAGGACACTTCCACCTAGAAGACAGCCGTGATTGTTCTCAGCAAGAATCTCAGCATGCCGCAGCTCCTGCTGCTATAGGCCGGAGAATGGCGGAGGCCTCCGAAAGGACTTCTGAAATCTTGCCTCCTTTGCCGTCTAATTGGCTGCATCCGTAAATTGCTGGTGGCAAGCTTTAAAGGTTACAGAACAGGAATAGGCTGCAACTTTACGGGAAGGCAGGTGTGAGGTCATTAAACATTCCCTGTATCCCAGCGCTTTTAATCCCACTGACCAATTACTCAGAATTTAACTTGGAGCAAGTAACAGAAACGCGTCCTACAGCCTCTGCATGTATGCTTTAAATGCATTTGTGTTAGGTGCACTGTAATTAATGTTGAAGAGCGGTTTATTTCCTTCCTCTTTTTAAAATATATATATATATATATATATTTTATTTATATCTTTTACTGCATCCCTATGTTTACTGCAGCATTGTTTGCCATAGCTAAGGTATGGAAACAATCCAGTTGCCCAAAAATATTTCCTTCTTTTCTTGCTCCCGATTTTTTTTTTTGACCTGTTTAAAATTTTCGAAGTGATGATATTTATCTTAACACGTTGGGATTTGTGTCTTTGAATGACTTGTTAGGGAAAATTTGTAAGATTTTAAGATTGGAGATTTACTTCCAAATGAGGCATGTTCCATCATCCTGATTCAATGTCATTAAATCAAGGACTTGTGTCATCACTTCACTTGGGTTGGTTGCTGGAAACACCCTTTTCTTTCTTTCTTTACCTTTAAAACTTCTGTGAAAATATGTAGCACTTGTAAAAAGCGTTCACCACAGAAATCCAGTGTAACAAAAGTTCCTTGGGCCTGTTCGCCCTGTTAGGATGTTGAGAGAGCAAGAGTCTTATGAGAACCAGAAGGATTCGAAGACTTGCTCTGAGCTCTCAGCCATACACTCACAGGAGAGACAAGAGCCCTGGCTTTGAAAATAAATTAGAAATAAGTATAAAACAGTATGTTATCAATGACCAAATAAGTAAATCATATGCTCAGTGCTCTTAGGAGTCGGCGCCATGTGCAGGCTGGCTATTCTGGCAAGCTTTTTAAGGGAGGAGGGATTTGGAAACTTGGAAGGAGGATGTTTGGAGAGTAAGCAGGAGATGAACAGGAATGAGGATTCCTGCGAGGGGAAATCATCGGAGCGATGGAACCCCCTCAAATTCCCTTTTTGTCAGCAAAGGGAGCTGTTGCTTTGCAAAGCCAAGCTTGAGAACAAATAAGCTTTTCATCATGGAAAGAAAAAAAATAAAGGTATTGGTTCATTTCTCTCATCGGCAGGGCTGCCTTATGTTGCAAATCTTGGTAAAATTTTAGGGTAGGCAAATGTATGATTTGGACACCGATGAATTTGCTGTAAAATAACTCTTGAAAGGGCAGGAAAGAGAAGGCCAGAGGAGTCTGCAGGGGGCTGGGTCTCCCTGGAGGATGTCTTATTTTCTCCTCTTGCTCAAGCTGGAGGCTCGATCAAGATTGGCCGGTGGGGGGCAAGGGGTCGTGCAAGGGGTTAAGTCACGCAAGGGGTTAAGTCTCAGCACTATCAAGCTATCCTCAGCCACTGCACCACTAGTTCGATCCCTGGCCAGGGAGCTTCCCACATGGTGCAGCAGACCTCTCCTGTCTCCCCCGCTGCTCCCCTCAGCAGTGGGGCCTCCCATACCTCTGGCCTACACCCCAGCTTATATGCATAAATAAATAAATCTTAAAAAAAATAGATTGGCTGGGGGGCAGTGGAAATGAATAGGACCGGCTAAAGTTACACTAGTTCATAATGACGCGAATCCTCCCGGAAGGACTGGGGCACCTTTTCTCCTTTCCTCCCATAATTCATGCAATTCACCTAAGAGAATGGCGAAGGAGGGAGAAAATACAAGTAGGGTATTGTCAGCCTCCCTGACTTTTAAAAGGAGTCCACAGAGCAAGCTGGATTGTGGAAGCGGGCCTGGAAGCTCCGGGAAAGAACACAACACATTTTATGAGGACCTTTCCTCTAGAAAATAAATGTCCATCTACAAATACAGGGCTTGGGGATGAGGGCTTCCGTTCTGCTGTGGAGTAAAGTCCAAGGTTTGGGCTTCCCTACAGCCCCTCCTTCCAGAGTTCCTGTTTGCCTTGCTCATTCAGTGCAGCAGAGGGAATGTGTCATCAATCATTGGGTCAGAAGGCACGGACTGGGGGGGTTTTAAGCATAGAGCTGAATGGAAGGGATTTATTGGATTTTTTGGTTTTGCTTGTTTGCTCAGGATGTTTATTGAATGTGATATCAAAAGGACAAGAGGAGGAGGGATCAACTATTTCTGAAGAAAATGACAAACAGGAATTGGAGTTACACAGCCAATGCTCACTAAACTTTGGACCAAAATAACCCACAGCAAATTCAGTCAAGATCTGAAATCCCCTACCCTGGAGAGGAAGAATGCTCAGTGCCAGGATTCTGTTGTTAAACAATTATGCAACCGTACCAGCAAATTATTTTCAATTTAAAATGAAGATCACAATTTAAATATCACTTAGCTAACTTAGGTGTCCTACAAAATCACACTGAGTTTTTTAATAACAAGTCCCCAAGAGACGACCAAAGGTGTAAGATGATTTTAAAAGCTAGTATTTTGATGAGAGATTTGGAGTAGATTTGTAGCCTGGGTTTTATTTCTAACTCAAACAAAGCCCAAGAATCCAAAAAAAAAAAAAATCTCAGTGCAACTTTGAAAGCTATATTTTGTACTTAGTTCAATAATTACAGTTTCCATTTCTTGAGCACTTACCATATGCCAGGTACCATTGTAAGAAGTGGACTCCTACTCACAGAAACACCTTGAGGGAGAAACTATCATTATCCCACTTTAAAAATAGGGATGCTGAGAAAAAAGCAGGTGAATGAAGTGACCAGGTGTCTGCAAGAAAGACAGCTCAGGTCTGCTCAAGACTTGATTGGGTCTCATCAACTCCTGCAATATTCTGCCCAGCTTTTAGATGCTCATTTAGGGTAAAAAAAAAAAAAAAAATTCTAAGGTTAAGGAACTAGGAAAGTGAGTAAAACACCCAGAGTATATGTGGGTCGATATGATAGTTTGTGGTAGAACAACAACCAAAACAACAACCAATTGCTTATGAAGCTATCGGCAGCCACTGCAGCATGAGTTCAGCATGAAGCCAGCGAGCTTCATGGTGCAGCAGGCCTCTTCTGTCTCCCCGCTGCTCCCCTCAGCAGTGGATTTCAGTCAATCCACCCGTTCTACTCCTCACTCTGCCTCTGGTGAATCCTCTCACCCACCTACACCCCAGCTCTTGTATGCATAAATAAATAAATCTTTTAAAAATATATAACAACAACCAGCAATTCTTAAGGAATGCATGAATTTTCCAAATGATCGTGATATACCAATAACACCTGTGTCTCTCTCAATGGACTACTTGGAAAGGTCCATTTGGCATCAATGTCTTTACAGGATTGTTTGCATAGAAATGTTTCCATAAACATAGACAATGGCTCCCCAGGATTCAGGACTGAGTTGGTGGCTGAGACAAATGAATTTTCTAGAGGGTTGGTATCGACTGATCTAAACACTAAACCTTACCACTTACTACAGAAATATTTCTAAAGTGTACTCTACATTATTCTTGCCTTCTGAAAAGGATCGTGCTGAGCATTATTTAATTTTTCTTATGATTGTGGCTTTTATATTAGCTCTCTCTGGCTGTAATATTACTGGGATGTACTCTGAGGCAATTGATGTGATCACAGCTCCCGAGAGCCCTTGGGTTTTATTTCTTGTTTGTTTCTTGGTAGTTTTCCTGCCTACCTCCCTCTCTTTCCCCTTCTAGCCATTATACTTCTCATCCTTTCTTTCTCCTGCCCATTCTTTCTTTACTCAAAAAGCATGTATTGAGAGACTACCATGGGCCAGCAAGGCACTTAGCTTAGGGAGGACACTGTACATAGATGCAGCCCTTTTCTTTGAGTCTTGCAGTAATCATTTCTTTGCTTGTCCTAGTTCCCTCTGTGCCTTAGCGTCAACATATTCATGATCTGTTTTCCTATCTTAACCATAGTCCATAGAATTCTGACTAAAATGAGAATAAACGGATTCTATGTAAAAGACTGAAAGACCTATAGCTCCACAAATTTTATCACAGCCAGTAATTGAGGATAGTAGGTAGCAGCTGCCTTACTTTAATACTGAAGCCACAGTGTATGGTGAAAAGGATGCAGAACATCAACTGGCCATTCACCAGCTGTATGCCCTTGGTCAAACCATTTCACTTTCCTGGGTTCTGAATTAATCATCTGAAAATTGGGAATGTGGTGAGGGTTTAATGATGAAATAAATGGCAATTCCTTAATCTGATGCCTGACATACAAGTTTCAACTATTTTTACTACTTTAGAGGGGAAAGAATTTTTGTCTTCTTTTTGGAAAATGAACATTTTTTTTTTGACTGATGATAAGCAAAACATAGCTCACTGCGGGAAAGTTGGAAACCATAGATTGGTATAAGAAAGAATATGGTCCAATATTTCCTTGTGACATCTTTCTAGACATATTTTTTCACTTAAGTAAAATACGCGCGCTACTCAATTTCATTTCCTATATTTTTCATAAACAAATTTTAAATGTATGTGTGGTCAAATATACAAATCTTTCCTATTGGCAATGGTATGTATTTGTCAATTAAGGTGATATAAATAGTCCTTTTAAGACTAATTTGAAGATATCAATAGTCTGACAACGGGCTGCTAAAATTGTTGAACATTTATGAAATTCAGTATATGTATAATAACACTGTTTGTGAGTTCTAGTCTCTACTTATTCACAAGGTCTTAATTTGAGTTTCTTTCTTTTTTTCCCCCCCTAGTAGCTAACTGATTATTTTAGTGCCATGCATGGAAAAAAAAAATCCTTTTAATTTTTTTATATGCCTTTGATATGGGTTGTTGCTTTGAGGGTATATTGCATGCTTATATTTATTAGGATCTGTTTCTAGGCTTTCTCTTCTATTTTTTTTTCATATCTCCATCTGTTCCTCTGCCAATCTCAGACTGGCTATTTATTTCGGTCTTGTAACCCTGTATACTCTTTGAGGATAGTGATTATGTGATTATGTGTTTTTATCAGTGTATCCCCAGACCATGCGAGGTGCATGATATGTGGTAGGTTCTCTGAAATTGCATGTGCTTATTGGTCTATTTTACTCTCTGTCATGATAGATAGGTCCTTCCAGAAGGAGGCCTTGAGATTTTAAGGCATGTGCCAAGTGCTCATTGGACCCAGATACTTAGCAGCAATTCTCTAGAATTGTGTTATTAAAAGGAGTCTTCCCACATCTGCATTAATTACCCATTGCTGTGTAACCAGCCAACTTAAACATAAGGGGTGAAGATCTGTCCATCCCCCTGTTTCTGCGGGCTGCTCCGACAGTTCCTCTACCTGTCTTCCTGGGCGTGCTCGAGAGGGTACATGAAGCTGGGGGGTCACAGTGAGGCGGGACTCCACCAGCGAAGCCTCCACTGCCAAGTGGTCTTTTACTGTCCATGAGGCAGACATGGCTGTCTCACAGGATGCTGGCAACATTTCAAGAAGGCAAGTGCCAATCCCTACGTTAGCCCATCCCGTCTCTACTGTGGCGCATTTGCTAATGTCCATTGGCTGGAGCAAGTGTTCCTGAGAAGAGGATACTCAAGGGCTTGAGTGAGGGGAGGTGTCACTCATTGATTCATTCATTCGAGGGGACATTGGCCTATAACAGTGCTCCTTTTTCTTTTCCTGGTCTGATCCTGTCACACGTGGCCTCTATGTACGGAATTAGCATTCAACAAGCTGATTACAAATATTATTTTTTAGGTAGCTCAATTTTTATTATATTCTTGGCATATACAATTTTATGTGCATGTTATTTATATGCCAATTCCAGGAGGACTAGAGGCAGCTTGCAATGGAAAGCAGGTAAACAATTAGGCCTTAGAAATACCCAAAAGACATAAAGGCTAACTTTGTTGTGTCAACTGAATATGAAATGTAACACTGAGCTTCCTAGCAACCCTGGCAAAAAGGGAGCCACATGACAAGTCACAAGCTCTTCATTACTGACTAAGCAAATTCACACTGATTTCAGGAGGGACCATCTTTTTTCTTGTCAGTGAATGAGTAGAGCAACATAGAAAAATCTGCATATTCCACAGAGCATGACAGGGAGTGGAGAGACATCCTCCTATATCCTATGATGAAAATCCATGGCACTAAAGCGAGCTTCAGTGAGGATGCTTCTGACATGGGGTGAACTCTGTGGAGGAGGAATGCAGATCTCCTGCCTGCTAACTGTGCAGATCTAGAACCCTGACTTATCAGCTCTCAGTGCCACCTTAGACCATAGGCAGCCATGGGCTAAGACGCCCGCGGCCACTTGCTGTGTGTGAGAAGTTTGGCGCGTGCCCATCACAGACCTCTGGTCCTTACCTGGCCCTCACTCCAGCTGCCCTGCCCCACGTGCTCGGCTTCCCTCTGGTTTGTCTCAACGCTCCCTCCCCAGAATCCTTCCCGTCACACGTCAACATCACTGACCCCCTCAAGTCCGTCCCTGTCGGCGTCAGTCTTTGCTCGCTCACCCTGGGGGGCTCCTCCACAAGGTTGTTGCCCTGACTTGCAGCCACCACAGCGGCCCCCATGTCGCACTGTCCCCCAGGAACTGTTCTCTGGTGGGAGACGCAGCAGCCGTTTTGTTGGGGCTGCAGCTGGTGGTTCTGACAAAGGCACTTGGACTTGGGGATTTGAAAACAAGGTGGAAGCGAGTTCACCTCTCTGGGGCACAGACTGGCCCCGGCCTGTGTAGACTGGTCATACCAGGAGGGCAGGCAAGAAGCAGCTAAGCTTCAAGGAGGCACAGATGTGGGCTCTGCCTGGCCACTTTCTGGCTGCGTGATGTGGGCTCTGCCTGGCCACTTTCTGGCTGCGTGATTTCTGGCCTCAGTTTCCCAGAGGTGAGATGAGGATGAGGATCACGCCTGCTGACCAAGAGGGGGTGTGAAGCCCCAGCGTCTTACATGGAAATCCATCCCTTGGCCCCTGGCCCACATCGTGAATTTTCTCTTTCTTGACACACGTCTCCGAAAGAGGCGAGATGACGCAGCGGAGTTCTAGCTGGCTTTTTCTGAAGGCAATTTGTTAGGCTACCACACGGATGTTTATTTTCTTAACCAGAGGTCACGAGACATGAAGACCGCTTAATGAAGGAGATGGGTGGTTGGGGGAGCTGAGGGGTTTCCCCACTTCTTCCAAGTCTCTTCTCAGACCAAAAAAAAAAAAAAAAAAAAGGTCCCCTGTAAATTTTATGACTGCAGTGTCAAAAGTCTTCTATCCAAATCGCAGTAAATATTCTAATGAAGTCTGGAAAGAAAGCCATTTGTAATGGCTCGGGGCAGAGTATTAAGATAGCCTGTTTCTAGTTAGTCAGTCATTAGAGATCTGACATGCTTGGGAAATGGTTTCCTGTTCTAAGTGCTTTAAAACCGAGTTTTAGGAAACCCCGTTTCCTGCCGGCTCATTTGGCGACAACAATGTGCCAACTGGTCGGGCTTTCCGATGGCCGAATGGCTGCCTCCTTGGCGGCAATTTAGTTCAGCTGCTCGGCCTCCGCCCGGGAGAGTGGGCTTTGCACCCTGTGGGGTGGGGGACAAGTGACCGGTCCGGGTGCCACCAGGGCTGTCTTCGCCCCCATTTCAGATGCATGGGGTCAGGTGATTCACGGTAGGAATCAAAACCAGAGGAAAAGCTTCCAGTGCGGAGCCCAGATGCATGGGTCCAGGGTCGGAAGTGGGGATCCTGGTTTGGGGGGCGGGCGCTGAAGGGAGAGGGCGTTCTTTTGGCTACCTGATGTGTTGTGCATTAAAATGGGATTTTCCAAAACAAGGAAGTCCCAGAGACTTCAATTAGGATGTAGATGAAAGTATTTGCTAATCAAATCCATTTGCTTCTTTTTGTTGTGTGAGGTGAGGGAGTGCCCTCTGGAAGCAGGAAACTGGTGAATCCAGGAAGACCACACATTTCCTCACCTCCAGGAGACACCCCCGTAAAGACTGCCCGAATCAAAAAAAGGAAATCCTTCGCCCCTCATCCACCTTTGTTGTTTCTCCCATAGAGGAGCCCAAGTGTAGCCACCTCTGGCACCCATTCACTGGGAGGGCACCGTGGGCCACCACATCTTAAGTAACTGTGAACAAAGTGACTGTATTATATTATACATATACATTATATTATGCATATGTATTGTGTATAATTGTATTATACATATATATTATATTATACAGTCCCCGAGAAAGTGACTGTATTATCCCTTCGGTACACTGCATTGCTGGGCCCTTCACCTTCCGCTTTTCTGCACTCTTGCTGTAGCTTCATTTTGGGTGGAATCTGTACCTGACTTTGGGCTGAGTTATTCCCTGTTTGACCCAGTGACACAGTCGGGGGTTCAGTACCAGCTCTGACGCCAGGTCTCAAGAAGCCACATGCGTTTCTTCCCGCCCTCTTGCATTTCTGCATCGCTCAGACCGAATCGGCTAGTCTGCTGGCCCCAGGCTGGTCATGGACAAGTAGCAGTCACCCCACGAGCCCACGGCACAGTGGGGAGCACAGCCTGCCCACCCAACCCCCACGCATCTGAGGATAAAGAGCTGCTGTTACAGCCCCAAGTTGGGGGCAGTTTGTTAGGACACAGAGCTAATGGCTGCCGCTCCATTTTACAAAGAGAGCACAACTTAGGGATCTTAATAGCACTTTCCAGAACTTTCTTAAGGTTTGGTTTTTCTTTTCTTTTAAAATAGATTTTATTGTACTGGACGGGATTAACAAAGGGTAGGACTGATTTGCCGGGCCAGGGTTTTCTCGCCCATGGTGGCAAGCTCAGACAGGGAGAGGGAGCGTGACGTCCCCACTTGTCCCCACCGCAGGCCTCATGAAGACTGCCCTCCATGTCATCCTAGTCCTGCAGGCCTGGCCACGTTGCTTCCTTTGCCCATAAGTTGAGTTCCAGTGATGAGGAATTTCATTTTAACAAGGGAAACAAGATTTGAAAAGCCTTTACAATCCAAAGTAGCCAGTCTTGGGCCTCCCTGGTGGCGCAACGGGTTAAGCACAGCGCTGTGGAACTGTTGGCAGCTACGTTGAGAGTTCGATCCCCGGCCTGGGAGATTGCCACAGGGCGCGGCAGACCTCGCCTGCCTCCCCACTGCTCCCCTCAGCAGTGTGTTTCCGTCGATCTGCCTGTTCTGCTCCCTGCTCTGTCTCTGGTGAACCCTCTCACTGCCCCGCACCTCTGGCCTGCACCCCAGCTTGTATGCAAAAATAAATAAATCTTTAAAAAAAAAAAGTAGCCAGTCTTGAAAGGTAGCATTTCCGATAAGTTGCCAGGCAATCAGGATAAGAGGTGGTCTGTCCCGGACACCCTCAGTGGACACCCAAAGGGAGCCACATGCGGGGCAGGCCGTGGGGGACAGGAGCTGGAAAAGAGTGTCCGATTGAAGAGAGGCCAATGTTCAGAAGACTGGTGCTCCTGGCTCGCTTTGCGGCCAAGTCACTGTGAACTTGAAAAGCCACTGTCCCTGCTGGAGATTCCACTGCCCCAGGTATGACAGGAGAGGTTGTCAGGGCTCTGTCAGCCTTCTCCAGCTCTGATTGTCTGTCACCAAGCACAGTGGCCCACAAGATCCAGCAGCACCTCAAATACCAAGCTTAAGACAAGTTCTTCCCTTCCAGAACATCTGATCTGAACCTGTTATTTTCATGATGTGCTCTGAACAACCCAGGATTTCATGTCACTGGGTAGAGCACAGATATAATTTGGAAAAGAGGAGGTTTATAGGAAGTACAATAACAGTCCCCATTATTTATTTTTAAAATCTTATTTAAATAAAGATTGTGCATTTAAAGTTGTATTTGATTGAACAACTGTCCTTTTTGTTAATTTTCCTTGACAAAAGCTATGAATTATTAATTTCTGTCATTGTATTCACTGAACAAATGTAATTGCAAGTAAATGTCTGAAGTTAATGAAAAAATTAAGAAAAAAAGATTTCTTTATAAGAATTAATGAAACATTTCCACAAACCTCTTTGAAACCGTGATTATGAAGCCTTGCAACATTTCTTTGGAGCTGCACACCCAGAGCAAAGGGGTTTGAGCTCCACGCTCTCTTTGGCATGAAGCATGAAAACATTTTATTATGATTGTACCAGCTGTGGAAATGAACGCAGAGAAGGTGTCTAACCTTAAGCAACTCCAATATTTCAGTTCTCCTGGAACTGTTTTTCATTCATTCTGCACCACGGATGGGAGGTCAGCAGGACACTCCATCTTGCTATCTGCCATCCTAACCACTGATATTCTTACATTACTACAACACAATGAAAAATTATGTTTTCATTTCTTAAAGAGAAGAAAAAAAAAAAGCCAAGGGCACACAAGAATCAGATCTCTGAATTCAGCTGGATTTTGCCTCAAAGCGAAAGAATTGAAAAGTACTGAAGTAATTCAATCCCCCCCCCCCACTCATAGGTATACTGTGAGTCATTCCCAACTCTTAATGGACCCTCCCTCGGCTGGCCTTCCATTGCCCCCACCCCTCTGCTCCCAGCAGAGATGAACCTCCTCCCACAAACACCTTCTGCTCCTACAATTTGAATACAGCAGTGAACGTTGCAAAGGCAACACTGGAAACCTGGGTCCTCATTCAAGTTCATCTCTTTTTAGTTTTGTTGCCCAGGGCATGGGGAAGTCCCAGTCCCGGTCAGAGACCCTCTCAAAGGTGGAGACAACACTTATCCCGCTGCCCTCATCAAGCGGGACTGAGTGAAATTAAACTCAGTGAAATTGTAAGTCAATAGTGACTTACAAATGTAAAATGGCTACTTTTGGGTTTGTATCTACTTCATTTCCACTGGTCTCTGAACAAATCACAACATTCAACAATGCAGTATAAGGAGGGGTGTCTGCCTCAGATCGGAGGTTGGAAGCCAGCAGTCTACAGCTTGGAGCATCCTTTGTGGCTAAGTGGAGGCCTGTGGCTGCGTCTGTCCCAGGATCCATTAAACCTTTCCTGTAGTTCAACTGACCGTTCTCCCGCCTTTTCGGGGAGAATCTAGTGGCGCACTTCGGTTTTGCAGATGGCCGAGTCTGCAGACGGAAGGACACTGGGTTCTTGCACCACCAGCTGGAGGTTCACTCTCTGAACACCCAAAACTACCATAAGCAACAGACAGACAACAAACACTCCTTGACTGTGTAAGCCAGATGAACCGTGGAGCTGTTTGCCGTAGCAGCTCGTGCCACCTCTTACTCAGTTCGCCACCAACTTACATAAGATGAAGGGAGGTTCAGTCCCTGAGGGGTCACCGCCACCACGAGGCAGATCCAATAGGAATTTCTGGATAGGAAACCACCAGGTGCCACCTCCTTGGTCACCTTCTGGTCATAGCCAAGCAACCCTCTGCCACCAAGAGACGCTCGGGAGTGGGGAGGGGGTATGAGTTATATGATTTGAGGTCTGCCCTGCACCATCTTTTCTTTTCTCTCTAGTATAGCCAGAGCGACATCACTGACCAGATAGGAGTGAAGAATCATATTTTGAGTTTCAGTGTCTCTCCTCTCCTCTCCTCTCCTCTCCTCTCTTCTCTCTCCTCCCCTCCCTTCCCTTCCCCTCCCTTCTCCTCTCCCTTCTCCTCCCCTCTCTCTCATGCATGCACCTTCCAGATCTGAAGCCTTTTTAAACATAAAAAGAGACTAAGTGAAGACTTATTCCTATAATTTACCCAAATGTGCACGTTTCAATCTCCGGATAACAGAGACTCCAAATTACCCCAGACCAACATGCTATCCTTAGTTAAGGAATCCTCTTTACTCTTACCCTGAAGTCTCCATAAATCTGTCTGCTATATAGATGTCAGGCATCTTCTGGCAGTTGAAACATGAAACATGACATCAGCTAGGGATTAAGTTACAACTCATAAAGACCATGTTTATTTGCTGGTTCTGTTTAAAATTTTTTTCCAACTATCATTTTACTCAAATGACCTCCTATTTTATGGGAAATAAAGTTAGAACTAATGAAGGAAACCTTTTCTGAGCTTGGATAGACATGTAGGTTGTGGTCATCTTCACTGTAACCAAATATTTCACTTATTTAGAGACCACGGTGGACTATTATTGTCCGATGGGTAGACGGAATGATACCATGAGCTGATATAGAGACTTCCAGTGCAGAGATGGGAGGAGAAATCTAGACTCATAAAGAAGGATGATAGAGAGGTAGGCAAAGAGAGCAAGAGAGCAACCCAGCATTGCTGAAGGCCAACAATGCTTCTCCTTTCGGTACCCTCCTGGCAGAGGATTTTGGGAGCCATTTGAAGGAGAAGCGTCGGCACGCAGACAGAAGGCAGGCTATTGCAACCAGCTGTCCGCTCCTCAGCCTGGGCTGTTGTAGCAACTGTCAAGACACTTCATTTCTAAGCAGCAGGAACTTATAAGAAGAAATTTCTCTTGGTTAAGAGTTTCAGGGGGCAGGGATGGCCACGAGAAGAACTACATCTGACCACTAGAATCTCTGCTATTTCTTCACTGCTACCCCTTTCTCAGCCATCCTTCCCCTCAAGAGAACAAAACAGAGTATGAATTTTTCAAGAACCTTCTCTCCCTAATCCTTAGCTCAAAGTAAGTGTAAAATTGGAGATTTAAATTCTGCTCACCCAACAAACCCGGGTTTATTTGCAATAAGGCAGCTGCCTGAATCAGATTCTTGGGCTGGGACACTCTCTTCCTCCTCTTTTCCAAAATGACCTCCCCAAAGTCTGTCATTACAGACTTTTAATTTAAAAATAGGCTTCGATTTTATTTTAGCAGCCCTGGAGGTCTCCGGGCCCCTGCCTTATGTTTTATAAATTCGACCTGATGTTGTCTTTTTTTTTTCCACCTACATTTCTTACATTATTTGAAGGCCTCTATTTCAGTGAAAATAATCCTGTAAGAGATATTAAAAGACATTATTATATCCCGCCATAAAGCAAGTGGGTTTTCACCCTGCCTTGATGGAAGGGGTATTGCGCCAACCCTGGGGACTTGGCTAGTCATGGGACAAATGTCGGGAAGGGGAAATGAGGACCCACACTAGGTCTGACTCAACCACAGAGACCCCCCACGCTGGTGAAAACACAGAGCCCCTCACGCTGGTGAATCCATGAACTAACATGTTTTCCAAGCAAAGTGTCCTCTCTGGAATTCAGAGGAATTTCACTACCCTTAAGTAAGATACTATCTCACCACTGATTTGGGGTTCTCGATCAAGGATCCAAATACTTCAGCTTAGGGGCTAAATCTGCCCAGGGAGACCCACAAGGAAAGAATGGTTTTTATTATGTTTTTGAGAAAAATCAAAAGAATATTTCATAATGCGTGAGAACCCTATGAAATTCAAAATCAAGAATAAGCAGAGGTTTGGGCCTCCCTAGTGGTGCAGCGGTTGAGCGACGTGCTGTGGAGCTGTAGACAGCGTGCGATGCAAGTTCGACGCCCAGCTGGGGAGAATCCCACATGGTGTGGCAGACCTCTCCTGCCTCGCCCGCTGCTCCCTTCAGCAATGTATTTCTGATCTGCCTGTTCTGCTCCCCGCTCTGTCTCTGGTGAACCCTTTCACCTCCCCACACCTGTGGCCTGTACCCCAGCTTGTATGTATAAATAAATTTAAAAAAATTAAAAAAAAAAGAATAAACAGATTTGCTGGGAGTCAGCGTGTGCTCATGAGTTTGCTTTGTCTGCAGCAGCTTTTGGAGTTCAAGGCAGAGTTGTGCAACTCGGCAGAGAGTATGTCTTTCCAGCCGAAAACAGAGACTGTCTGGACCTCTGCAGAAGTTTGCCAGCCTTGAGATTATCCGGGCATTTCATGGGCTAAGAATATGGTGCCTGTCGAATGTCTACATTTCGAGCAAATCTCACTCTCCATGCTGGGCGTGTATGTGTGTATGTCTGTGTGTGTTAAAATATACATAACAGCAAAGCTACCACTTGAACCACTCGCAGTGGCAGTCAGCACATTTACAAGTTGCACAACCAATAAATCAGAGACACTCCGCAGGGGAGGGGAGGGAGAGGGACCAAAACAAGGGTGAGAGGAGCACAAGGTGGACGGGTGATGGGGATTCTAGGTGGACTACACCTGGGAAAAGAGAGCAAACATTGTTAAAAAATGAACAATGATGTAAAATATATAAATGAATACCAATAAGATAAAATAAAACCTATCAGCTCTCGATAAAGTACTATATTTTATAACAACAACAAAACCAAGTTGCACAACCAGACACTTTCATCGTCCCAAGCAGAAATTAAGTCCCTGTTAAACATAAGTCCCGGTCCCCCTTCAACGAGGGTTGATGGTTCTTCGGATTCATGCACGTGGAGGACGCTACTGGGGCACCAGCTTCAGAGGCTGGCCGGGCGTGGGG
>PVIJ01007455.1:31476-82484 GCA_004024925.1 Scalopus aquaticus | reverse complement strand
CAAATGCTGGAAAGGATGTGGAGAAAAAGGAACTCTTCTACACTGCTGGTGGGAATGTGAACTGGTCCAACCACTATGGAAAGCTGTATGGCGATTCCTCAGACTGCTAAACATGGAGCTTCCATACGACCCAGCAATCCCACTTTTGGGAATTTACCCAAAGGACACAAAAACACTAATCTGAAAGGATACATGCACCCGTATGCTCATTGCGGCACTGTTCACAATAGCGAAGGTATGGAAGCAACCCAGATGTCCAAAAATAGTTGATTGGATCAAGAAGATGTGGTACATATACACAATGGAATACTATTCAGCATTCAAAGAAGATAAACGCATGCAATTTGCAGCGACATGGATGGAATTAGAGGGGATCATACTCAGTGAAATAAGCCAGAAAGAAAGAGAAAAATATCGAATGGTTTCACTTATAACAGGACTATAGGGAAACCAAATAGGAGAGAGACACTCAGCGGTGGGGGAGTGGGGGGATAGGGGAGGATAAGGGCACAAAATGGAATAGAAAAGAATACAAGGGACCATGGAGATGGATCACGGGTGAATTGGTGGTGGGCTACCCAAGGGGAATACAAAATGTAAAAGACATAAATAACAATAAAAATTAAATATATATATATATATATATATATATATATATAAAATCTTTCGTGATGTACATGTTTTTAAGTATATAGGACTCAATTATTCTGCAGTATTCCTGCAGAAAATGTAGATTCTGAACCTAATCATGATGAAGTAGACAAACCAAAGTATAGGGGGGAGATTCTATAAAATAACTGGCCTGTACTCTTTGAAAATGTCAAGGTCATCAAAGATCAAGGCCACAAAACTGTTCCAAGCTAATGAGATGAGACAACCGAATGTAGCCCACGACCTGAGATTTTTTTTTGTTATAAAGGACTTTAGGACAACCGGTGACATGAGATTACGTAAAGTTCTATAAATCAGCTAATAGTAACATGTCATTTAACTTTCAGGTTTCAGATGGGGTAGGAAGGCTAAGAACGAAGAGGGAAAGAAACACAATGGCCTATGGTGGGGGACTACGGGTGACTGGGTGGTGGGCACACTTCGGGGCAACACCTAATGGGCAGGATCCTAATGGTAAGCCAATTTAAAAAATATATTAAAAACAAAATGCAAACAAAAAAATAATCTAAGCAGAAATAAAACTTAATTTATAAAACACGTAATTCTGTTGTATAACCACTAAAGATGTTGGCTCTTACCACACACAGGTAACACTCCAGGTTGCCCTTTAGCACAGGTTGTCTACAATCAACTTCTGACATGTACCCAGGGATCTTGGGAATGCCTGGAAGAACAGGTCTAGAAGTCTGAGACATCACAGATCCTCGGGAAATCCTGGCTGGCTTGGAATCTTTCCTCAGGACAGGAATTCTCCAGACTCCCCACTGCCACCCTGGCCCAGATAAAGTCATCACCCTCTAAGGGATGTTTTTATCCACATCCTATCTCAACACGATGCACAGCATAAGGAGGGAGCACTCTACCTCTCCACTTCCCCTTCTGGTGATTCCCACCCCCCCAGTCTGGACTAGAGCCACTCCCTTTGCAGCCAGCCCTGGAGACCAGCCTGGCAGCCCAGGAGCTGGCCCCTGGGCCACTGCCTTTGCAGGGAAACAGCACGGCTGAGCTCACTCTGCTCATCCGTCCTCAGAGGCCACGGTGGACCCTTCCGCATGGAGCTGGACATGTCTCAGACACAAGCACTGTACTCGGTAGCAGAGACAGCAAGGGCTCCTTCCAAACCTGGAGTCTGCGTGGCGGGCTGGAGGCAGCCCTCGGGATGTGCTGAGGGACCAGCCACCACACAAAGGGTGACTACTCCAAGGCCTGCTGCTGCTCAGACCATGTGGGTCCATGTAGACCAGAGAACTCCAAGTGAAGTTCTTTGGGAATGGACGCTTCCAGAGGGAACGAAGAGGGAAAGGAAAAGAATAACAGGATTTGGGTCACCTTGATATGCTGTTCTAGTAAGATCCACTGGTGAAGAAAGGAGAGGATCAGCCTTAGATTCTACTTGATCAAGTTGCCTACAGGCTGAAGAAAGGTGCAGTCCATTCACACTAACCAAACTCAAGACCAAATTCAGTCTCAAGGTAAGGCGACAACCAGGGTTTAAAGACTCCCAAGGGAGGTAAAATCTCCCTTTCCCCTGGTTCTTCTCTCCTTCAAGTAAACTCAACAATCAGCCCTCGGTTACTCTTTAGTGCTTAGAGGGAGACTGAACACAATCTCAACATGGACACGTGAGGGTGAGAGATGGCAAGCTCAAGGTGTGAAAACTTTTCCATTATTTTAATGGAAACTATAAAACCATTTAATAATCTCAGGCAAAGTACCAAGTGTGTCTGAACTGAACATACAGATATAAAAGCCGTGGTCTGGTGGTTCAACTGACCCCACTAATTTACTTTCCTATTATTTGTCAATTTAAAAAGCCACAGGAAAAAGGAAGAAAAAAAGACTGAGATTATCAGACATCTCTGTGGGTAAGTCCTGACTTGAGTGATAGGACCATCTCAGTAACAGAACAAACAGAACACAGCAGACACAGTGGTTACGGGAGTGGGGCTGGTACAGCTGGCCTGCGAAAATCAACTGCTAAATTTCCAGGAAGTTTATGAGCCAGTAGTTAAACATGGCCATTATTAGACCAAACTGCATAAACTTACAATAAAAAAATAAGTTAAAGGTAATAAATACTCAAAGCTTATCACTTCCTAATTGTTTTACTATACTATTATTTATGCTCCTGAGGTTATTTAGACCTATTGCAGTCTCTCATTAATACATGGTGGGAATTCTACACAACGGTGTGCTACTGCACATTTCTTCTTAACTCCACACTCAACGATGTCACATCGGGAGCTTGCAATCAGCTGTGGTGGGAGTATTTATACCAGGAGAATTGGAAAAATGCCTTAAGTCAAGGTTGCCCCTCCCTCCCCAACCCCCTAAAAGCTAGCTGTTACCCATTATTAGCACACCACTACTCAAAAGTTGCTACCTCTGGTAGCATATGCATTCCCGTAAACTCTCTCTCTAGTTCCGCAAACCTGGGCAAGTTGCTCACCCTCTTTCCCCATGTACAGCCCTCAGAGGAGTACCTAGAGCACAGCAAATACTCAGCTAGCTCCAGATTCTATAGGTGAGAGGTGTTAGAGCTCAGCCTTGGAAACCAGACTTGCTGGGTTCAGATCCCACCTCTGTTACCATTAGCTGTAAGCGCTGAGTAATTTTCTTAACTCCACCATGCCTTGTCTTCTCAAATGTACACGAAAATAAAAGAATAACTACCCCTCACGTTAGTGTGAGGAGAAAAGATTAAAAGTAGTAACTGACAAAGATGGGCACCTACTAAATAAATGCTCAGTTCATGTTTTCCGTCTCCTTTATTTCTTTCAATATTGTGGGAATAGTCTACATACAATATTCTTCTTTAATTAGAGTCATTTTCAAAAGGGGCTTAGTAACTGAATTCTTTACTACTTCTATTCGTATTATCACATCTCACTTTCCCCCAGTATGTTCCTATCTACCAGAAAGGATCACAGAGCCTGGCTGCTTCCAAAATTCAAATTAACTCCCAAAGTTTTCTATAACCAAAAGTGAGTATTTAAATATATAACTACAATTCCACTTTTGAGTATCCAAACGGAACAAAAACACTAATTCAAAAAGATGTCTGCACTCTTGTTCATTATAGCATTATTCATAATAGTCAATTTAAGGGTTCATCATCAATGGATGAATGGGAATGTAGGGGACATAGGAAACACACATACAATGGAATATTCAGCCATAAAAAGGAAATTCTACCATTTGCAACAACATGCACGAACCTTAAGGGCATTATGCTAAGTGAAATAAGTCAAATGAAGATGAAACTCACATACAGAATCTAAAACAAAAAATGAACTCACAGATCAAACAGACTGGTGGTTACTGGGGGGTTAAGGGGTGTCACTGAAATGAATTAAAGTGGTCAAAAAGTATAAATTTCCAGTTATATAATAAATCATTCCTGTAAGTGTAATGTACAACATGGTAATTATAGTTAATAATATTGCCTTCTATATTTGAAAGTTAATAAGAGAACAGATCTTAAAAGATTTTATGGAAAGGAAAAAAATGTAATTATGTGTGGTAATAGATGTTTGGTGATCATTTTGTAATGCAAACATATCAATTCATTATGCTGTACACCTGAAACTAGTTGTTACATGTCAAATATATCTCAAATGTTAAGAGTGGATAAGACTTGGAGGAAATTCAAAAACGGGAACTACTAAAAGATGGTTTCCGAAGGGAATTATCTAATGATGAGTATGTAAGTTCTAGATTTGTGAGGGAAGGAGAATCTTTGCAATCCTTTATAATCACACCTCAAATATAAGATAACCAGTATGACAGAACACATTATCAAGTGTAACTTCAAAGTGTTATAAGGTCATCAACAATACATAGGTAAGCCCAGAATCAGTAAATAACTGTGAACAGAAAGTTGCTTCTTAAAATGAAAATTTCACCCATAACATTGTTCAACAGTGAGATCACTACTGACTTAAAAGGGTCCTAATCTATAGTATCTTGGTGTGCTGAACATGAATATAACCCTGAAAATTTTTTTATTAGCTCTCATTATGAAGATATTTCATGTAATTCATTTTATATGTTCCACCATGTAAATGTATCCAGTAGGACTGCAATATCCTAAATCAGCCTAGAATGATGTAATATTGCATCACATTTCATAATACCATCATGCACACATCATCCAAAGTTGACTGCATCCTTTTCTGATGCAATACAATACTACTGCCAGGCGGCTGCTGAAGTAAACTGACCTCACCAGTGCACTAGATAAGGCCCTGTCGGAAAGGGTGAGCACTGAAAATATTTCAGACTTTGTGAGAGACAGTTTAAGCTACTGTTCCATAGAACTGTTATTATTTTATCCATTTAGGCACAATACAGAACAGTAATGCCTCAAAAGTGCGTTAATAGCGTGGACAATTTCTGATCTCTTTGTGGGGAAGTGACATTTGCCAACCAGAAGAAAAGTATCACTTCTCAAGTGAAGAAGGCTTATCATCTTTACTTCGGATGCAAGGTTGGTGACCAAAACAAGCCTTAGGCCCCGCATATATGCTGTGCTACATGTACAACACAGCTTTCACAGTGGTTCAGTGGCAAAAGACCATCAATGCCGTTTGCAGTCCCCATGGTGTGGAGAGCCAAGCAACCACACAAAAGACTGTTACTTCTGCTTGGTTCCTCCTCTTTCCGGGGGAATAAAGAAGCCAAAGAAGTCGAGAATAGTCTACCCAAACATTCCGTCTGCACTGAGACCAGTTCCACACGGTGAGGGGACATCCTATTCCAGAACCTCCAGCAGAATATTCTCTTGATTCATCTGATGAGGACAAGGGTGAGCCGACCTGTTCTCCTGTTCCATCAACACGCAGGGATCCAGATTTTCACTATGGTGCATCATCAACTAACACAGGAAGAACTAAATGACCTGGTTTGTGATTTGGACTTATCCAAGAACAAGGCAGAATTGTTAGGATCAAGACTCCAACAATGGAATCTTCTAGAAGATGTAACAATTACTTTCTATCGAAAGCGCCACCAGCAGTTGGAGCCTTTCTTCAGAAAGGAAAGTACTCTGGTATTCTGTTCCAATATTGAAGGCCTCATGAATGCCTTAGAAATCACTCATGACCCACAAGAATGGAGACTATTTCTAGACTCTTCAAAACTGAGTCTTAAGGCTGTGCTTCTGCACAATGGAAACCGTCTTCCATCTATTCTATTCCTGAACAGCTGTACAAGAGACGAGCGAAGAAATCTTAAAAGTAGTCTATGACTTGATTTTTTATAGGTATTAACCATAGGCCTATTACTATTGGCATGCATTTCATGATGTAAACATCAATTTATTGCAGATTACAAAAAAAAAAAACAACAACTAGAGCCAAAAAGGTAATTAGGGGGATTTTATTGGAAAACTATTATTAGGACTAGCCTCTCCTCTCTTCCCTCTCTAAGGACACTAATTCTATTAAAGATCTATCACTCTAAATATCTGCTTCCTCTCCCTTTGTGCATATGGATGACTGGATTCCTTTAAAGTGTGCACCCCTTAAGTCTGGGGTCCCTAGATGCCCCCAGTCATTGCAAGGTAAACAAAAGTCAAACTGAGGTCAAATGGGGGACAGTCTTGAGGTTCAGGGAAGGTGTGTGGATTTTCACCTGTGACACTAGGAACTTCAAGAACCCTCCAGCCCACTTTATTAGCAGAAGGGGACCCAACCCCACCACTCTTGACTGGTTTGGAGGAGGTGGGGAGAGAAATTGGGGCGTGTGGCTAACTCTGAGGCTGATTACAACAATCTGTGCTTCCTGGAGGCTCCATCGGGGCCATGAATGGAACAAGCGTGGGCCAAGACAGCCAGCCTGGGAGGCAGGTGTTGGTCCCAGCAGACTTCCACAACAGAGATACTCATTACCATATATGGGAAGAAAACTTCCAGGGAAAAAGTGGAAGAAGGAAAAAAAAAAAAAGATTGGAAAAGACTAAAAAAAAAAAAAAAAACTAAAGATAGCCTAAACAAAACATACCCAGTCCCTAGTACTAGCCTCACTGTTGGCCATATGGTGTGCGATAAGCAAGAACACTTTTATTTATCTTCCTTCACTTGTCCATAAAGCCAAGAGCCAGCTCATGGAGAAGCTCCACTTGCAGCAGAGGCTGCATGAAGCGCTCACAGTCCTGACTGCCAGCATCCTGTCCCCCATCCCTGCTGAGGAGGCCCAGCTACCACACCCCTCCCCCAGCCTTGCTGCCTGCCTCAGCGCCCCCAAGAGCCACTGCTTCCACAGTTGCTTTCCCACAGCCAGAGAAAGCCAGGCCAGGCCGTCTCCTGGGCCAGCTGGAGCACCCCCCATGGAGGACAGTCAGCTCACAAGCATTCACCTCGCTCTGCCCTTCACCCAGCCCTCTGCCATGGTCCTGACAGTAATTGGTAGGAAGAAACACCCCTAAATTAATAGGGACCTGGCCTCCTGACCCGCAAGGACCTTAGAGGCATGCACCTTTCTGGAGCATCCACCACCCCCCTGCCCTTGCATGAGAAAACCACTAGGCAATAACAACAGCATCTAAATTTCTCCAGGTCCAAGTTCACCAAAGACCTGTTCTCTCATTCTTCTGCAAAATGACCAAAATGATCACTTAAATGTCTCTGTTTACTCTGTCCTGAACCCCATCCTCAGCCTCCAAGCTCTCTGACCACATTCTCAGTATCTCCACTTGTCAGTCATGTGTTGGCTAAATGAGGTGCCATCTGCAGGGTGAGAGGATGTAGGGAAGATGGATCTTCCACGGGATGCCCAGTGAAGTTTGAATGTCAGATCAACAGTTATTTTTAGTGCAAGTATATTCCAAGTACTCTGAGACAGTCTTAAATTATTTGTTGTTTATCTAAAGTACAGATTTAATGGGAAATCACGTATTTTTATTTGCTAAATCTGGCAACCCTGGATCTGCCAACCCTGGATGTCAAAAGTAGCAGGAGTGGCAGCCCTGGGCAGTCAACCCTCAGAGGCTGCCACAGAAAAAGCCCTGCCTCTAGCCTGCACCTCACTGTGCTGCTCCCTGAGTGCACACTGCCAAGGCCTGCGGACTCTGAGTGGCTACACCCAAGGGGCAACCTCTCAGCCAGAGGCGTAAGTCAGAGCTCCTGCAGGAAAGCGTCTATAGAAGAGACCCAGCGTGAGGAAGCCCAGGGAGGTGGCCTGGCTCCAGGGAGCGTGCACACACCAAGCACAGGCACTCAAAGGCCTAGCAGAGCCTGGCCACCCACCCCAAGGGCATCCATGAGCCGATGTAATCTAAGACCTAGAGGGATGGGTCTTAGATTACATCGGCTTAACAGGAGCATCAATTGCTTTATAAATTGCCTCACCCGGGCCTTTAGGGCAGCTGCTCTGGGCAGGCCCCAGCACGAGTCCTGGCAGAGTACCCTGCCCAGCCCCACTGAAAAGCATCTCAGGGACACAGACTCATAGGCTCTCAGCCAGACCACGTGCCATGGATGTGTGCGGTCTTTCTCCATACACAACCCAGAAGCATCTAGGAGCAGCTGTTACTTTCCTGCTCCAGGACTAATATAATAATAGAATGACACTTCATCTCCAATTTGTTCACTATTTTTGCGATCAGGCAGAAATTCATAGGCTAATAATATTGTTGAGTCATGAGACTGTGGTATCTGTAGGCCAAAAATGTTAGAATATTGGAAATGAAGCATGGCACAATCAAATAATATTAATAATGTCTGCTATGTGTCAGACACCATGCAAGGTCCTTGAGTCCATTCATCATGTAACGTTTAATTCTTAAGATCCCCTTTCAAGGTTAAGTACTGCTGTATCTGGAGATGCAGATATTGGAGATGCAGAAAGTGAAGTGCAGAGAGACCAAAGTGCTCTTCCAGATGAACACATCCAAGGGTCTGACTCTAAAACCCATTCATTCCACCCACCATGGTCACTGGGTCCTTCTACCTCCTGCGCTGTCCACCTGCGTGTCAATGGCTGGCCAGTCCTGGCCACCCCGGAACTCCCACCCTGCCAGTGCCTGCTTGTGCAGAGGCTACTTTGGAGCTAATCAGAGCCTGCCCCTCCCCCCTCAGGGCCTCCCTGGTGGCATAGTGGTTAAGTGCTGCACTGTGGAGCTGTCGGCAGCGGCAACGCAAGTTCAACTCCCGGCCAGGGAGATTCCCACATGGCGCGGCAGACCTCTCCTCCATCGCCCGCTGTTCCCCTCAGCAGTGTACTTCAGTAGATCTGCCTGTTCTGCTCCCTACTCTGTCTCTGGTGAACCCTCTCACTGCCCCATGCCTCTGGCCTGTACCCCAGCTTGTATGCATAAACAAATAAATCTTAAAAAAAAAAAAGCCTGGCCCCCCGAATCAGCAACAAAGTGTATTTAACAAACAATTTCAAGAGGAGCAAAACATTTGAAAGTTTATTTAGAGAGAGAGTGGAAAAAGGCCAAAAATGCTCTCCTAAAATAAACAGAGTAATCAAGGGAGAAAAATTTAGTCCAGCCAGCTTGAAAAGACCTTACCTGTGACTGTAGGCTGATGTGTACAGGAACACTGAGAAAGACATCAGGTGCAGTGTGATCCAGCATCACCACAGACCCTGAAGCACGTGCTTTTATCACTCTCCTGAGACTACGGGGCCTCACAGAGGGGAAACGTGAGGAAACTCCCATGTCAAGCCAGAGAGCATCACCCACTCCTGGCCCACCATAATGCCCTCAGAGGCTGAGACCAGCACAATAAATAAAGGGTTGTCAGATTCCAAAAGAAATAAATGTCCTGCTTGTGAAGCAACAATTTGGAAGTAACAGCACAGGTAATAACATCATAAAAATAGTTCCAAATGAGCATCTGTAGAGACTGACGTACATTTGAAGATTAAGAAAAGGACAGACTGAGGGCCTCCCTGGTGGCACAGCGATCAAGCGTGGCACTGTGGAGCTGTCGGCAGTGGCGACGCGAATTCGAAGCCCGGCCAGGGAAATCCCACATGGCGCGGCAGACCTCTCCTGCCTCACCCGCTGCTCCCCTCAGCAGTGTATTTCAGTTGATCTGCCTGTTCTGCTCCCCACTCTGTCTCTGGTGAGCCCTGTCACCGCGCCACACCTCTGGTCTGTACCCCAGCTTGTATGCATAAATAAATCTTTAAAAAAAAAAAAAAAGACCGACTGACCTTCACGTGGGCCACATAGTGATGACATGTCTCCTCCATGTGGACCAGCTGCAGCTTCTCTGTGACCTGACCCATGGACTCCCCC
Source organism: Scalopus aquaticus (assembly GCA_004024925.1). Classification (NCBI taxonomy): domain Eukaryota; kingdom Metazoa; phylum Chordata; class Mammalia; order Eulipotyphla; family Talpidae; genus Scalopus; species Scalopus aquaticus. The sequence continues at coordinate 72,562 of PVIJ01007455.1, read as the reverse complement.
AGCAACATAAAGTAGACCCTGGGTAACTGGCCCTTCTCCTTCTTTGCCACGTCAGCCGTCAGAACGTAATTGAGGCCTGCCAATATGAAAGTCAAAACGTTAGTGAGGACAGATGCACAGGCATAAGGCCACCTCCACTACTCTCAACTGACCACAAGCACACTTCAGACAATACCTAGTCCTCTACCTCACAGAGGACTGCAGTCAAAACACCACTGCCCCAGAAAGATGCGTCAGTCAGAGTGCCAGGGAGCCGGGGGAGAAACAGGACGCCCCCGGCCCTCGTGTGACGCTCGCTCCGTGGGTCACTCTTACAGCTCTCCCTGTCTTAAACCTCATGGCGTTTCAACTGAATCAGCGATATTCACATCAACAGTTAGCCATGCCCAACACAGGTTACCTGAAAGGCAGACACCATGGCAAGCCTGTAGAATACAACTGAATGCAAGGCAGCACGCAACACGGTCTCCTAAGGAGCAGTGCGAATGTACCAGTTGGAGGGCACCAACGCCCCGCCCTTGGAACTCGCCACTGAGAGGAACCATGCTCTGTAACGCCCCCATCTATCAGACATACACCACCCACTGTCCCACGTACCCTGTGCCAGGCACTGGGTAGGCACAGCGGACACATGACTGAACAAGAACGGCAACTTGTTTATTTCAGCAAACAGCTGAATTTCCAAGGCAAGGCTGAGTCACCTGGAGGCACCTGGATAATCTCAGGTAGCTTGTGGCACTTACACTCGTGGAAACTCAGAGTGGAGTTGACCTTTATTCCCAGGTAGTGAGCATGGTGCTCACACACCTTCAGCACCCACCCTTCCCACAATACCATGACCGTCACCCAGCCTGCCCTGAGAGCCAGCCCTGCACATCCCAGTATGTCATGCCAGAACCTACTGTGACACGAGCCGGGACTTAGAAAAGTAAAAACATGGTGACAATATAGGACACACGTTGGATAAACCCCAAAGGCTTCGCCGCCATTATTTCAGAGTCTATAAATAAATATGTAACAATGTGTTTATTAGGCAAATACAGTTTTAATATCAACAGACTTATTTCACTGCCTTTCTGGACCACAGAATCCTCTATAACACTTATTTATAGACTTCCAATGTTATTTGTGGATTCAGGGGAATATGGCATGTTAAAGGTGAGAGAAAAGGAATTTTCTGTCCCTAAAAGGACCAGAGGAGGGCCTCCCTGGTGGCGCCGCGGTTGAGCGCTGCACTGTGGAGCTGTTGGCAGCAGCGATGAGAGTTCAACGCCCAGCCAGGGAGAATCCCACATGGCACTGCAGACCTCTCCTGCCTCGCCCACTGCTCCCCTCAGCAGTGTATTTCTGATCTGCCTGTTCTGCTCCCCACTCTGTCTCTGGTGAATCCTCTCGCCGCCCCACGCCTCTGGCCTGTACCCCAGCTTGCATGTATAAATAAATCTTTGGAAAAAAAAAGGACCAGAGACTTCCATCCAATAGGAAAGCAGCTGACTCAGCCCCCAGCCCATCTCCACACACACCAGCCTCTTAAAACCCAGGCCTGCATGGATAAAAAGCCACCTCACACCTACTGGCACTTAAGTAGGTGAAGCGGGGCAGCAGGGGTCACCCCCACTTTTAACAGCATCAAAGGGCTCAGCCACCAGGGAGGTATGAACAAGGAGAGAGGACAGGGGCCTGGATAGGCATCCGCAGCTGCTGCCCGTAAGTTTCTGCTGCAGTTAATGGTCTTCCTGGGCCTCTGCCATCTCAGGGATCCTGCCAGGTAAAGCTGGCAGGTTCCTGGTCACCAAGAGTGAATCTGCCCCAACTTGTTTATTTCAGCAAACAGCCGAGTGTCCCAGGCCAGGCTGTGTGACCTGGAGGTGCCTGTATAATCGCAGGTGATAATAAAAAGGAATGTGAGACAGTACTTCAGCAGAGGAACATGGAGCCTCTGCATGTTACCCGCCCACCCCCTTGGCGACATCGGCAAGAAACGTGGAGAACGCCCAAGCTTTAAGGCAAGCACCGCTGCGGGACTGCCTGGCTCAAAAAGGCCATTCTTTTCCCTAAAGGGAACAAGACTCCCTCCTGTCAGAGAACCATCCACTGCAGAGCTGAATCTAGAATTTTCCAAATCTTTGGCGTCAGATTATTTCTACAACACTAGTTTCTTGGTGAATTTTTCACATTACCTGCCAAAAAATTTACATTTTTTGGCTGCACAGACAGCAGCACCAAACAAGAGCAGAGATCTAGAACTGAACTCTGGCCAGTTTACTTTCCACTAATCACAATTCCCCCGAGCAACAGCAAATAGTAAAAGGGGAGGGGGTAAGTATAGATGAAGTGAGTTTCAAAGTAAGATCAGGGCTAGAGATAGCGACTGGTGGAACAAGCCAGAAGCCTTGACTGCCTAAACCAACATGGCGGTGGGAGGTGCTGAGCGGGCTCGCCCCTGCAGCCCCACTCTGGCCTTCCTCCCAGATCAGAGAACCATGGCTACCCTTCCCCAGAGAAGGGGGGTCATGCAAGAATAGCATGTTGAACCATCTTGCTAGCGGTGAGCTCAGAGAAAGCTGGGTGGAAACGAACACAGGAAGACAGAGCAGATAGCATCAGTGCCCCACCCATATCCTCTTGGCTTCTGCCATTTCTCTGCTGTCCAGTCCAATGTGCAACGACCAGCACCTGCATCCCCATCCCTGGGAGCTTTCCCTGCTGACTCTGCCTGTGTGCATGGCAGGAGAGATGTGCAGGAGAACCAAAGGCGCCAGGTGCCCTTGCTACCGCACAACCCCATGGCTGGGTGGGGTAACCTGAGGTATGTTCCACACAGGCTTCCCAGGTTCCCCAGCAGGATTCAGCTCCAGCTGCCCACAGTGGAAACTTGCTCAGAAACACAACCTCTATTTGGCTGTTGTGATGCTTTAGTTTATGTGCCAGCTTGACGAGGCCACGTTATGCAGATAGTCAGTAAAGCAACAACAGGGCTGTCACTGTGAAGGTATCTTTTTAGAAGACATTAACCTATAAATCAGTAAACTCAGAAAAAGTAGATTATCCTCCATAATCTCACCCAGTCAATCGGACTGGTGAGCTTCCTGCAATCAGCTGAAAGTCTTGCGAAAAAGATGAAGGTCCCCCTGAAAAGAATTCTGCTTCCAGAGAGCCTTTGAGCTGCGCTAGCAATATACATACAGCCCATTGGTTCTGTTTCTCTGGAAAACCCTGACTAAGAAGTGCAGCTGCCTTTCCTTCCAGTCTCACACCACTTTCCTACTGGAGCTCCTGGGGATCCTGTCCTGAGTCAATCACATGCACCTGAATCCTTGACTCAGGCTCTGCTTCTGGGAGAATCTGAATTAAGATGGGGGGAGGGGAGAGTGAGTCAGGAAAGGGGGATAAATCCAACATTTAGTGCGTGCCATGCACTGTGCAGGATGTTTTACAAGCACCAATCATGGTCCCCCTAAAGCCCCATCTCACTGCAGAAGCGCTGACGCAGTCCCTCTTGCAACTCAAGGGATGGAAAAACAGTTGCCAGAAACCGAGCAGAAGCCACAAGGGCATATGCCAACACTTCCCCCGATCAGATTTTTCTAAATGGTTAAAGCATACAATCACTGAAAGACGGAATCACCAATTCCCCAGGTGCAATCATACTGGGAAGGTTTCATCTTCAGAACTGCCAACTTGGTGCTTCTCCTTGATTAAAATTCGTTTTGACATCTCACATAACACAATAAAGAAGTCCACCCCATATCAAACTTTCTTGTAGAAAAAAGTCAGCAGGAGAGAGAGGACTGAGTGAGGAGGGTCTCTGCCAGAGCAGCAAAAAGTACCACCCGTGCTAGTAGTTTTAAACAGCACCTACTCCCACGTGTCTGAAAGGACCCCTCAGGAAAGGTGGAGATGAGAGAAGCAGCCAACCAGCTTGCTAGGCTCAGCCCCGTGGGAGGGCCCTGCTTGGGCTGGCGGGCTTGCCAGCAGCCACCCTAATGCAAGCCAGCCGGGCCAGCCACAGTCCAGGGACGGGAGTGCCGGTTCTGATTAGGGCCTGCTCCAACAGCACATTTCCCATCTTCAGGTTTTCCTTCTGGCAGCTTGTGTCCATGCCATGTTGAATGATGTCATGTTGATGGAAAAGCTGATCAGCCGCAAGTAATGCTTTCAGCTGCCACCTCTCCCTGCCCCCAGCTGGTTCCCGAGGGCCCCCCACACTGGCCTGGACCAGGAGGACGCCAGCTGTCTCACATCAACTCTGGTTCTGGTCTCTCCTAGCGAGTTTTAATTCATTCCCATTCTCCACCAGAACATGATTTCAGCTGTGAAATTCTACCAAGAAATTGTCCTTCCAGAGTTACTCTGAACTTCCCTTACAGTTTCGAGACAGAGAGGAGGGAAAGGATATTTCCACTTAACTAAGTTCCCTAAGTTTTCTCCCTTCCTCCCCAAGATATGAAGTGGTAATTATTAGACTAGGTTAGCCCCACTCCCCATAGAACATGGATTCACCTTATTCTCACACCTCCAGGCTTCTTGACAGACCATAGGAGCTGAGAGAATGTTCTCTTTGCCCAAATGTTTTCTGAAGCACAAATGTACCCCTAGAGTCAGAGGAAAGGTAGGGAGGCATGTCATCTGGCTTCAACCCTGTTTCTGATATTGGGCTGGATGGCCCTGGCGCCACGCTGTAGGACCTGGGCTTTGCTCTTTGTCCAGAGACAGGGCAGGTACTCCTGCTGACTCAGAGCTCTGGGAGAAGGCATGGAGACACAGGGGCACTGGATCAGCATGAAAAACACAACCACTTAGGGCTCATCCCTCCCCAATTTTCATTTAGCGTCCTGGTGAGAGTCCAGAATCGCCAGCTCCATTCCCAGCCCCCAGAGACTGACAAGCACATTTAGGCTTCAGCCTTGCCAGCAAGGAGGTAACTCCCGCCCTATGGGTAAGCAGCAGAGTCCCTTTGGACAGACATTTGCCACCCTTACCTATGACAGCCAGGAGGCTCCAAGGAGCCACAGGCCAAGAATGCAGTCACTTGTTAAGACCTGGGGTGAGCAGAATTCTTTTTATCAGCCGTCTGATGACAGCAGATGAACTGTTCTTGGAGGTCTGAATGGGAGACTGTTTGCTCCTGACACTGAGCACAGGGCCTACCACTCAAAGGGGCCCAGACTCAGCCAGCAAAGGAAGCGTGGGAGCCCTGGGTTTGACCATCCACCTCCCTCACCCTAGAATGCAAGCGCCAGGGCTGTGCCTGACCATTCCCTGTTGTGCCAGCCCAGGCACACCCCCTTTCAGGAGCTGAGTCACCATTTGCGGATGGAATGACCCAACAGCACTTCAGTGACTAGGCGCGTGCTACGCTGCTTATGAAGCCGCTGTCTCTTGGCTCCAAGTCTCCTGGCCTGCGATGCTGGGGCTGGACACCACCAGCCTCACCTCTGCTCCGCCAGGGGCTCTCTGGGGGGCTGTGCAGAGATGGAGACATGGAGGGAGGCTGCAAGGCCAGAGGGAGAAGGGCTTGCTCCATCCTCCCCGTTCCCGGGTACTGTCAGCCAAACCCAGCGACAGTTTCTCAGCAGCTGATTCCACCAGCAGTCAATTCTGGTTTCAGGCCTCTCCCCCCGCCCCACCCAGTGCCCCCTGAGTTGGGCTCACTACACCCCTCAAAGACACCAGCAGTGCCAGCCAGTTCCCCCTCCAGGTCCCAGCTCTGCAAGGTCCCTTTTGCAAGCTTACAGGTTCTACAACCCCAAGGAAGTGGTTCACCCTAAATGAAAGTTCTTCCCTTGTTCCCCTGACCAAGGGTTCTCAAACCTAAGCCTCCAAGAACCTTGACAAAACCCAGGCTGTGGGCCCCACTCTCAGAGTCTAGTTGTTGGAATTTGCATCTCTGACAAGACCCACCCGCTACTTCTGCAGCCAATCAGGGGCCACGCTTCGAGATACCCTGTCCTAGAAGAGCTGGCAGCTCCTGGCAGTTACTACTGGGTCCTCCAGGATCTGCTCGACCAATGCCCAGTGTTAAGTTCTTCCTGTTAAGGTAATTGTTACGGCTTCTGTTTTCCTACCGGACCTCGCCTGCTAGAGGGAGCAAGGCAGAGTCACGCACAAGCAGAACTGCTCTCTCCCCTGGTATGGGCACAGGGCACAGCAGTCTCTTTAGAGCCTTCGCTAACGAGCTGGCCTGAAAACTGTGGCCCAGTGGGGCTGTGGTTTTCTATCACTACAGCAGAAAATGAGGAGGTGAATGGAAGCCCTTCTCTTTCCAGATGCGAGAGCACTACCAGGTCCCAAGGGAGAGAAGAAACCAGAGGAAGAGACTATCATGCCGGCTGCTAAAGGCATCGCGGTGCGTCCCGCTGGGTTTGCAGGCAGCTGGCCACATGCCGGATGTCCTTGCCCTCTGAGGGTTCTTCTCTTTTCTGCTCACCAGTTTCACCAACTTAACACCACATCTGGCTCAAACAAATTGCATTTGAACAAATTGCATTTGAATCCAAGCATCCATTCCTGTTTGGTTTGATTTGGTAGGTTATCTTTTAAGTCTGGGGAAAGACTTAAACAATTTTTCACGTAAACTGGTAGAAAAAGCATTCCCAGAGCCAAGAAATAACCTGCCAAATATATCAAATAGGAAGGCTCCAAGTTTGCACAGGGTGGGGGCTATAAATAAGTACAAGGCTCATTGTTGAACTTATTCAATGTGCCTGGAGATCAAGATAAAGTGCCAGTGAGACGCCTAGAAGGGTTGGCATGTTGTTAAATAAGCAGGACGCTCAAGGTACAACTGAGGAATGCACTGGCATACAGAAGTGTGTCTCTTCATGTCGGGGGTGTGAACACGTGTGCTCCAGAGCAGCGCTTCTGCAGGGATTGTTCAAACGCAGATTCTGATTCAGAGGTCCAGGGCGGACCTGAGAGTCTGCATTCCTAATGAGGGGCTGCTGGTACCGCTTTCGGGGACTGCGCTGTGAGCAGGATGGTTATGACATTAAAACTGTCTAAGAAAGTCACTGAGTCCAGGTCTTTATTAGTGGTTGCTGGTGGTTTGTTTTTTCTTCCTGGAACTCTACTTTCTAATATTAAATCAGCCTTTCAGGTGAAAACAAAGCACCTATTAGTCCGAATAATTGTTCCAGATTCATTTCCTGCAGGTGATCACGTGCTCTGAATTCTAATCCGCTCTGATCCTAGCCTGTTCCAGGGCTTGACCCTGTCTTTGCAGCCGGGCTAGTTAGTGGAGCTGCCCCTCACAGAAAAGGCAAGGACGGCTGCCACGGGCTGGGGCAACACCTGCCTCTTTCAATCACTGGAAGCTGGCAAAGCAGCTCCCCCTCTTTGGAATCGTAAGCCTTTGTAAAACTCCGCCTCCCGAGCCCACCATCCCTCCTTGGTCTCCCAGTTCTCAGTGGAGGACGTAAGCCCGACACCTGGTTGGTGATGCAAGCTCAGCGGGAAGCCTCCAACACCCCACCACTCCACTTTTTCTCTTCTAACTACACAGAATGCTCTACCAGGGCAAGGCTCCTGTCACTGCATTTCCACAAGGCCCACAGACCTGGCCCACCTGTGGCCCTGTGGGGTTTTGGTCTGGTCCACACACATTTGGAGAAAGGATGCTTGGGGTGAAATACGGTTTGTTCTAGAGCCAGAGGTGGTGTTAAGTTGAGGAGACAACAGTGAGCAGAAAAGAGAAGAAAGCTCAGGGGGCGAGGGCACCTAGCGTGTGGCCAGCTGCCTGCAAGGCCAGCGGGACGCACAGCGATGGACACAGAACTGGCCGCCGTGGGCTCATTACCGATTTCTCCTGGAACGTGCTTGCCGCGGAAGCTGAAGCAGACAGTGACGTTCAGGCAGTTCACAGGCTGCAGGCCATCGTGACACTGCGGCGCCGTGATGTTGATGGAGCCCGGGAGGAAGATGGAGACGTCCACTGTGATGACGGGTCTGGCCCTACGGGTAAGAGAGGAGGAGACTTAGTCTCGCGGAGAAGCTGCTCTTGGAACTAGACAAGAACTAAACCAAGCGGGTAATCCTAGGCCCACGGCCCGGCATTTAGTCAGAGTGTGTAATAACCCAAGAGAGGGAGCCAAGGTGCTCTGTAAATCTTTCTGGTTTTAGAAGTGGCACCGTTCCTAATAAATTGATAGTTAGCTTCCCAATAATAAAGGCGAAGCTAGTTAATAAAACACATCTGGCTGAAGCCATAATGACCCACCAGATGCTGGATGATCACTTAAAATTTCACCAATTAAGTTTCAATTTCCATTTTACTAGGATGATAGGAATATATTTAAGAGGCATTCTGACAGCAGACACCATGACTGGAGAAATAGAGACACAAGAAGGAACTCCCCCCAAACATTTACTGCCATTGAAAGCATGAACTGCAAGGGTCTAGTCCCCTCCAGGGACTAAATAAGGGGTCAAACCTCCCCCTTATTTACTCCCATCAATTCACCAAGTATTTTTATAATAGAACTTGGTTAGTGGAGCCCCAGCTAGTAACAGCAAACACTTCAGAGCTGAAGAAAGCAACCCACCAAGCCTCAGGACCAGATGAAACATCCACACTCTTAAAACTGACAGGGACCCCCACCCCTAGTACTTGAGGTGCTGACTACCTCATTGTTGCTTCTGCGGACTCCCCAGGGGTGCCGACAGAAGCTGGGAGTGAATCACTCCTCCACTCTCCCTGCAAACATCTGCTCTGGGATGGTTCACCTAAGCTGCAGCTTAACCTTTTCCCCTCCAGGCCTCACACAGAGACCCCCTGACCTCTCAAGATCCGGGCTTCATGGCTCTGGGATGACATCACAAGATGAAGGGGCATTAGTGACTTGAGAACAATGACTTCACTTGTACAAAGGTCCCATCAAAAGTGCCCAGGGTGACAAGACAGATGGGAAGGACAGGCTACACCAACTCTCAGAGAAGAAAACATTAAGAAAAACCTCAGAGGAGAAAAAGGAAGTGAGGAGAAAAAGGAAGTGAGGAGAAAAGTGGCACATATGGGGTCAGGGGTTTCACTACCGCCACCACTGCTGTGAGCAGTGGTTGGGAGAGGAACAGTAGTGACAGGTACGAGGGAGCCATGGGACACCCAGAGCAGACCTGTGGGGTGAACAGAAGTCAGACAACAGCTGTGCTGCCAAGAATTTCTATATCCTGGTCTTCCAGTTTTCTTTGGGAGAAATCCTTAGACGATGCTATAAATAACTTAGAAAATGAACTTCCTACTCCTGGTCAAAGTGATTGTAAAGGGGCCAAAAGGTCACTCTCTAAAGGCCCCCAGGTTCCGTGACAGCCTCTCAAGTGCTCCCTCTCCCAGGAAGCCCTCCCAGGTACCTCTTAGCAGCTGGAAGTCTCTCCTCTCTGTGGTTTCTGCAGCTACATGGGGACCTCACCTCACTTTCTAAGTGAGGTCATGCCCAACTTTCCCTACCTGCCGCAGGCCCCTCAGGGGCTGGAATTCTGGCGAAATCATCCTACCGTCCCCAGGAGAGCAGACATTTCCAGCCCTTTAATAATGGGGGCAAACTTTATTCCAGGTCAAGGGCCTGAAAACCACAGGAATGCCCCAAATTTCACCAAGCAGAGGTAACGGGGAGCCCACCCAGCCCAGGGCGTGTCAGCCAGGAGACACGACACAGCATTCACCCCGGGGCCACCTGGTCAGGGAGGAAGCCTGGCACCCTCCTCACACCGCAGAGCTGTGCGGAAGGCGGCGAGTGAGCAGGAAACAAAGGGCCCATTACTGAAACGAGGCTGCCGAAACGGAATCCTTTGAAATGACAGAAGAGGGCCATCACAAGCACATCTCCGACATCCAGCAGAACAGTTCCCTCAAACCTTTTTGTTTCAACTCCAAGTATTGTTTTTGGACCAGGAGGGCCCCGAAATCTTTCATAAGCCTCTCTGATCATTTCCTTTGACCTTCGATGGCTCAGCACCAGGCGCCTGTCACCCTAACCTAAGACCTGCCCTCCCGAGCTAATCCGAGAGAACAAACTTCCCGAGGACAGAGCCGGGCAAGCCCACACCCCTGGGGGAGGGGGAAACTGGACTTCACAGACCCACCTGTGCCAGCCTCCAAGATCAAAGCAAAGGGGACCCTGAGACAGCACCACAAGTGCTTTCAAGGCTATTTAAAAAAAAAAAAAAAAAGCGGCTGGAAAACTTTCTGGGGATGTTTACAGTCCAAATCCTGATATTTCACTTCTGTAGTGATCTTGTCCTTCTGCTGACCACCTCATCCAGGCCGATGCTCCCCAGGTGCCCTCTGGAAGCCTCTCCTCTCCAAACTTGCTCCCTGGAAGTCCCCTCCAAGACTTTACATCTGTCCTTAATAGATTTCACCCTAAGCTGGGGCCTGGGGTCTCCCATCCGTGCTGGAACCACCTCACTTTTTACATTTATATCCAAATGTGAGCAAACCCCAGAGAAACTCACCACGAAGGTGAGAACAAGAAAAGTCCCCTGGGTTGGAGCTCACAGCTGGAAGCTTACAAAACGCAAGTATGATGAAAAAGCAGAATCTGCAAGCTCTACCTTAAGCCAGATGCTCCCAGTTTGAAGAGGGCCTGTCTTCAACTGTGAGAATACAAGGAGCATGCTTTCCTCAGGAGGAGTCCCCGCCGGCTGAGACGAGCTGCTCAGGACGGTGTTGAGTGTGAACGCAACATCACAGGTAGCGCCCCGCTTCACCCATGTACCCCCATGAAAGTTGTTCTACCCAAAAGGAAAACTATGAGCCCAGAGGAAGAGGTGACCGGCAAAGCGGTGACCAGGAGGATAATCAACGGGACCAGGGAGGATTCATTTCAGCAAAGTCACTGTCCTGAAGGACACAATTGCCACCTTCAAATCCTAAAGGGCTGCTAGAAGCAGAACTTCCGAAAGTCAAATTTAATCACTTCTGTGAAACTGCTAATGTGTATTAAGTATTTAGGCCAGTTCTATGCATTTTACATGTACTAACTCACTGAGTTCTATTAAGACCCAAGGAGCTCAGTTCTACCATTACACCTTGTTTCACAGATGAGAATTCTGAAAGATCTGCCCAGAAAGCACATCTCATCGTGGCAGTGGGGACTGAACCCTGGCCACCTGGCCGCAGAGTTCACATTCATAATCTCTCACGTTATTCCTTCTCTAACAATTTAATATTTTGAGTTAACGGTTCCCTTAGGTGATACTAAGCCATGTAGGCACTCATGTGGGCACCTCATTCAAGAAGAGAGGGTGTAACCCTGCGCTGGGGACTCAGAAGAAGGCACTGCCGAATGAGAAGAACCAAGGGTGGGGAACGACATGGCCTCTGGGATCTCTTCCAGCTCTAAGATCCCGATAGCCTATCTGAGAAAGTTCTGCCATCAAGTTATTAACACGACTTCAGAGCTGGCTCCCACTCCAAAGTGTAGTTCTCCCTCCTCTGACTCATACAGACAGAAATACTTGGAGACGGCTCACGGGTGGGATGGCAGCCACTGCCTTTGGAGGAGAGAGGTCCGGACTGCGTGCTTCCGCCAGCCTTGGTCCCTCACATCTGCTGCCACCAGGAAACCAAGTGCTGTCCAAAGGCAGGAGGCCCCCACTCCCTGGGGGAGGGGCATTCACAGGGCGGGGTGCAGGACACAGAGATGAAGAGGTGGGATAGTGGTGTCCAACTCTTCGACGTCCTGACACCCAAAGGAGATGGTAGCATGCGTGCAGCACATTAATGGAAGGCAAACACCCCTCGGCCTTAGGCCACCCCAAACTGCCTAGAAGCTCCAGGTATGCCACCACCTGTAAGCCATTCATGGTCCACCAGCTGGAAACTAGGGGCAGAGGGTAATACGAATGAGGGGAAAAAGGTAGAATTCTTACTAAGCACCTCCATCTGCAAGGAAGGGGGGGGAATGGCTGAGCGTGGTGAAAAGCTCCCCTGTAACCCTACTACCAGATCCCACCCCTCACCCACGATCAATACAATCCAAGGAGAGAGAAAGAGAAGCGTCTCACCTTAGAAGAACCACGCTGTCAGACATGAAGGCTCCAACAGTTACATCTGAAAACCAGAAGTTTGCAGATTCAGACACGTGCTGACTCCCCACTCCCTGCCCCTTCTGGGCTCCACAGCAATGGAGGCCCAGTCTCCCCGGGGCAGCCACCCCCCAGGCTACCTAACGATTGTGTAAGACTGAGAGACACTCTGTTCCACTGGTGGCCAATCACCAGTGGTAGCAATTGGGACCTGGAAATGTGGCTGGATTGGGACGTACTGTGAGTGTACATTTGATGGACAAACCAGATTTCAAAGATCTAGTGCCAAAATACCATTAACTACCTCATTAATAACTTTTATATGAGTATTCATTGAAGTGATAATATTTTGGATATGCTGGGCTGAAGAAAACATTAAAATTGTTAATTACATGCATGATGTACATTGCATTTCTTTCGGACACCAGTAAGCCAGAGGTTCTGAAGGACATGTGACTGATCTCCATGTGCCCTCAGGCCCGCAAAGAATATCTCTGTACCCTGGAAATAATTATAACCCCAGTGTCTTCTTCAAAGTTGATGATATTTCATACTGCTTGAATCAGAAAAGACCTACTAAGTATTTATTAAACACAATATTTATTAAATACTTGTTAAATATTAGAGCTTTGAAACATTTATTTAAATAATTGTTAAATATATTAAATCAGATATTTGAATCAGAAAACTCATAAAAATACCTGGTAAACTATAAACCAATACACAAGTGTTAACTGGAAATTTTATTCTGAAGGAGCTTAACTTAAGAACTATTCAATCATCCAACAGCTCTCTGCCTTTCTGCCCCTGCTTATTATAAGCCCCTTAGCCTGGGGGTTCCCATTACTCTCTCCAAGAACAAGCATCTGAATGCAAAAGAGTCTGCACCCTTACATCTGCACGATGCCCTCATCAAGGACAAACAAGTAGCAGATCTTGGGATCACATTGCTGCATTTGGGTGTGCCTATTAATTCTGTTGCTTTCCAGTTCTTTTTGTGTTGACTGGATATTTGAAAATAAAAAAACTTCATGAATTTTCCATTTCTTTTATGAAAAGTTCAAGTAACTTGAGCTCCACCACAAAGTGTGGCACTAGTGCTTGTGGTGCATTTACAGAGAGCAGCCTGGGTCCCTGTCCATCAAAATGTGGTCTCTGGCCAGCCCCTTCAGTTCTCTGAGACTTGGGAATCTTGTCTGTAAAGTGGGGGGGGCACCCCCATCTCCACCTACCTACTGGGTGTAAGATGCACATGGCATGTGGAAGCGCTTTGCATACATTAAAGCGCTAACCCAGTGTAAGGTATTGCTAGCAATGACCACAAATTGCGCAAAACAAGGAAAACTTCTCTCAAACTTGCAAAGACCCATAGGGTCTACCTTGGGACAGAAACCTCAACACTGGCCCCTTTCTATTTTTATTTCTCCTCCTGGGTGTGTGATGTTACACGGGAAGATCAAAACTCCTTCCTGTAAGAAATTACAAAATTTGGTGCCTCAAACAAGAATACATTAGTTTTCCCAGAGCCTTCTGGGAGGCATGTTAAGTGGAAAGAAAACAAGATGAACTATAAATCAGGGAAATTTTTTCTGAATTCCACAATGATTTTGGATTTTTTTTTTTTTTCAAATTTTTATCATTGTTTCCTCTTCTGTCTCACCGCACACCCCTTCAAACACCAAACACTCCAGTGCTTTGTTAATTTTACCTAAACCAGATATCACTTGGGGTTAGGGTTTTTATTCAATTAGCCTCAACCACCACAGGGCATTAATTAACCCTAAAGACAAGTCAGCCAGCCTTGAGCGCCAAGGTCTGTTTTGTCTGTTAGAAACAGGACGTGTTTTGGTTTTTTTTTTTTTTTTAATATTCCAAACATTACTCTCAATAGTTTTCTTGTGGGGGTTGGAGGCAGGGAAAGATGTTGCCTGGATCTGATTTTTCCCTCTCAAGAGTAAGAAACCTCTGAATATGGTTAAATGTAAAGAACAACATGAGGTTTCACTCTTTACCATTTTTAACATGGACTGTGCTTTTCTTCATTAGAAAGACTTGCGATCACAGAAGTCACTGTAAAAACTCCACCCTCTCACCCCCGCACCTGTGGCCTACACCCCAGTTCTTGTATGCATAAATAAAAAGAAATAAATCTTAAAAAAAAAACCTCCACCCTCCCAGTGCTCACACCTTCAGAGTAGATCACGGTAAACCCCCTAAATAAACATCAGGGCTTCTACTTTAAAATCAAACAGAAGGCAAAATACCTCATTCTATTGTGTGACGTTTCCTAATCCTAAGTAGATGTAACCATGGTTTACCAGACTGGAAATTATTCTACTTCATGCTCTCATCTCTGTTAATCGCAAATGATCGAAAGCAAAGCAGCTTACCAGGATAGCCATTTCCATCCATATCAATTCCTCCTGATATGGACTGACCAAACATCCGGAGAACTGGATTTATCTTCCGCCCCAACAGTTTCTGAAACGGATCACAAGGAAATTGAGTCACAGGAAAGGAGCACAGTCCCAAGTAAGAATCCATGACAGTTGAGCCCTATTCCCTAGGATTCTCGGTTCTGAAATTGTTAATTTGATCTGGGGATCTTTAGAGGGCGACTGAAGGCCACACACCCCTTTATCATTTTTGTGCCTGGGTCAAATGTCATCATGTAAAATTATTTCTAAGTTCAGTGTCACTGAAAAATCCACCCAGATTAGAGTGTTAACATTTTGACTTGGATATGGCTTAACTTCTATTTCTAAGAGAGGTTCTGTTTAGTTTTCACAGAGATATGGCTGGCCAAAATTTTAAGAACGAATTTTCTCAGCTCTCTCTCCCTGAATAATGTACTAGACATGTTAATTCTCCCCGGCAAAAGGCACACGTAGTCTTTCCCCACGTGGACAGGCCAGCTAGAAAAGACAGCCACATGGGAACTGTCTCTTCATCAAGTGAACCAGAAGATCCAAAGACTGCTAAGATTCACAGACAGGATGAAACAAGGTTCTTCCTGGTAAATCTAGAACGCCGTGGTCCTGCACCTTCTATAGACTACAGGAAATGAAAAAGGAACTCAGCGGAAGGTACCCTCCTTGTTAAAAGACAGCCCTGGACCAACCATTGGGAGTTCCCAGCTCTACCACCATCACACTCACACGGGTTCTTTTACTCATCACATGCTACACGTTAGGACATGTCCCACTGGTTCAAGAACATGTGTTGACGACCAGCCTTCCTCACACATCCTATGTTCATGCGGCACAGTGCCTCATGATACGGTACTGAATCAGAAAAGTCCTATCTTCTGGGATCTGGCCTCCCTTCTCTCTTTTACCTACACAGCCTCGGTCTGCAGGCTGGCCTCCCAGTGTACTCATTGCTGAAAGGAGCTATGCTGTGGTTTCATACCACGCAACCAAATCCACCTCAGAACCAAATTTACAGATATCTAGGGGCTCACCGTGGACTTTCTTTCCTTCTCCTTTTTCTCAGGGAGCATGTGGGGAGGGGGCGTTTCCACAGGATCTGCAGACGGAGTCACCAGGGACACCCCCACCATCCAGCAGCCAATAACTGCAAATAGCCATCCACTTGCCATCTGCAGTGAGGCCGCCCGGCAGGAGGCGTGCAGGCGCCCCAGCACACATCAGAGCCCCCGAGGAAACCTGAGGCAATGATTCCTGCTAACAGGCAGAGCTCCACATCCCACAGGGCTCTGTCTAAACAAACATGAGTGTGTGTCTGCCTAGTTCTTAAAAGCCACATTCTGAAGCGGCCCTCTAGGCTCTGAAGTCTAACAAGCACACAGCAGCTTGCCCTGGGTTTGCATTTCCAAGGCATGCTGTGGCTGGGACAACAGGCAAGGGAGAAGGGGTGGTCCATCTGGGGGTGGTGATGCAGGCTGAAGTTAGCCCACAGACATCTGCAGGCCATTATGCCATAAAGCCAGGAAGATAAGTCTGCTTGGTGCTAATAACCCTAAATGAAAACCAGGAGGCTTAGAAGACCTCTGCTTGACCAGCTTTGCAGCCACTGTCCCTACAGCAGGAGAAAGATCACAGGGGCCGCCAGGACACACCCGGAGGCCCTCAAATCGAGAACATCACACAAGGATCTTAAAATCAACACTGTTTATGGTGAACTCCAGAAAAAGACATGAGTTAAAGAGCAATGTGGAAGAACTTTAGGCCCTGTTCTCACAATTTATCAGCAGAAATAACACCAAACTGGGCCAAAGAAAAGCAGTCCCCTTGCCCGGAGTTACTGCAGACGTCTTCCGCTAGCTCACCCACACAGTGCCCGCTCTGTCCAGCCCTGCACCCTGAACTGGAAGAACTTTTTCCCTTTAAATCATGGACCTTTTCATATACACATTAACAGCTTGCAAAAGATAGTTATAGCTATTTCTTTCTCTCTCTCTTTTTTTAAAGAGCCCCAAACCGCTTCTCTTTGCCAAGGCCAACGAGCCCGCCCTCATGCTGACAAAGGCAGGATGGGTCCAGCTGCTGATCGCTGCTTCCTACTGAACACACTCCACGCTAACCACAAAATTTAGACTTCAGCTCTCTGCGGGATTCCACCCAGCAACAAAACAAAACACTGGAGGGCCCCCAGAAGAGGGGAAGCAGGGGTCTCCCACAGGTTGCCACTCTGTGTGATTAGCTTCCCAGGTCCAGGAACAAGCTTCCAGGAGGATGTGTGGGGGGTGACCCCGACAGCAGCCGAGGATGAAGCTCCCTGGATGACATTCAGTTTATCACTGAGAACAGCAGCCTTGACCCAAACCAGATGACACTTGTGAGACAGATGTGCCATCAACCTGTGCCCGAAGCCGCCTTCTCTCATTGCCTGCCACATCAGCTGAACCACCGAAGAGTTTATTGTTCTCCTGGATCTCTATTTCTAATGAAAAGAAGATGGGCCATGCGGGTAAATGCCCTTAGTGTATTAAACCTGAGGACAAAGTGAGTGTCCATATCCCTTAAGTTTTCCAACTGAAGAAATTTCCTGAGTGCTCCTTTTTCCAAAGTGGAGTTGAGGACGGTGGCTACAGAAAAAGTTTGAGAGTCAGACTGACAGGTTTCAATGGCCATACTGCCACATACTAGCTTCTGACCTTGGGTGAGTTAAATACCCGCCTGGGTTCCAGTCACATTATAAATAGGGGGGGGGGAGGGTAAAGGCACCCATCCCACTGCCCAGAGGAGTAAAGGTGAGAAGGGAGTAGAGCAGGCACTCAGGAAGCAGCTCCTCTCTCACCAGCGCCTCCATCATCCACGGCGCCCTGGAGGGGTCTGCGCAGGGGCCTCCAGCACAAAGGGAAACTGGAGCTCCGCCGGCAGCAAACCAAACCTCAGCCCTGCGTTAGCTGACAGATCTGCTGCAAGAACAACTACAAATGTGTAACCTGAACTTATAGTCAAGCAGTGTCTCTTAAGATCAGCTCATGAAGCCTTTCTTTCTTACCTAGAGGGTTTAGTACATGAACAAGTTTTAATTTCATTTTACAGCTAAAAACAAAACTCAGTGAAAAGTTTTGTTTCCTTAGCAAAAACTAAGACAAGGCAAGCTTCTCTGTGATGAAAAACGTAAGTGTGAGTAGGAAGTGGTGAGCACTAAATGTTCAATCAATGAGTTTCTGCTGGCTAGAAACTTCTAGATGTGTGCTCGGTCCCTTCTTGCCACTGACCCACTGGGGGAAAGACACAGGCCTGTGCCACTCTACACACAGACACCACAAAATCCTGACCACGCTTCTGTCAAGAGAGTGACTTCCTTTTTTCCCATGGGCTGGGCTTGACACCATCAGCAAGACTGAACATCAAGCTGATGTGACAAAAAAACAGAAGTCACCACTTCCACGTTCCCAAATCTGTGGCACGAGGCCAGAGCTCTGACCAGCATCTCGTTTCAAAGCCAATGGCAACAAGAGTCCTGTGAATGCCCTCGGCCTCCCCCGTAGACCACCATCTATCGAGATTACATTTTGTGACACATTCATTTGACTTAGCACAGGTAGTGGACAGGAATAACCAAAGAGGGGAAGAAAAGCTTCTTAAATTAGAAGCTCTGACTCTGGGTAAGAGCTTCGATCTTATCTTTTGCAGGCTGAAGGCATCCCTGAAGGTGAGCAAACTTGGGAGTCCGTGAAAATGATTTTGGGTCTACTACACAGTATCAATAGTTAGTAGCTTTCACTAGAGGACAGGAAAGCTGAAGGCAGAACGTCAGGTTTTCCTCTGTGCCCCAGAATCTGGCACATGTTCCCTAGAGGTCTGCCAAGTGAATGTAGGAACAAGCAGTTACCAGGTCACTCCCACACCCATTACCATTGAGTACTGAGGGACCACCCCACTGGCATCTCCATGGTAGATGTAGACCACCCCTGAGAAGTCGTCCTCCTTGGGTGCACCAATGGCCACATCTGAGGGGAGAGAAACAGCGGTGGTCAGAAAAGGTATTAGAATAAAATAAGGCTAGCACTTGATCTCTTGTCTAAGTCCTCCATACCAGGAATTTCTTGGTTGTTCACTTTTCCAGCATTAAATTTGGCACAAAACTTCTTAGCAAGAAAAAATAAAGTAGAAAGAAAATGAATGTAAGTCAGTGTTACTTCAATTTAAAAATAAATTTAAAAAAGGAAAAAAAGAAGGTAATATTTGAAAAAGACTTGAGGGGAAAAGTAGAAAGAAAATTCTAGAAACAGAATCACCTGGTTCCGGAAAAGTTTCTGCCCCAATCTCAGAGGAAAAATCATTGACCCATCAAATAAAAGCAAGGCAAATGTAAACTACCCACTTTAATTTCTGTCTCTTAGAGAGGAGGATTCCGTAGACAATGGTGGTTGTATAACTGAGAAAGATAATTTTATTTCTGGATAAGGAAATTGGATAAAATGGCATTCACTTCCAACACACACACGTCAACAGTATTCCCACAAACTGACAACTCCTGGAACAAAACCTGCATCTTCCTTTCTTTCCTTTTCTTCTAACAAAACAAAAATCAGGGGTCTGCAGAAGTGAGGTCAAGGGGTAGGGGCCATGCACCCACACAAGCTCCCTCCCTCCACCCCCTCTCTGAGGAAGCTCACTCTGGCCAGTGGCATAGGGAAATCAAAGGGGCCTGGATGTCTGGCCTAAGGCAAGAGCTGCCCCAGTCCATCTGCCCCCTCAGTCACCCCCCTTGTGGCAGGGCTCCCATGGGTGCTGATGTCTGTATACCGTGTGCACAGGGGGTGGAGGGTGTCCCCATCAGACCAGAGAGAGGTCAGAGACTGAGAAGAATGCGCTGTGCAAACAGAAGCAGACATCAAGTCAAGTTCTCCCAAGTCAACCCAGGAAGCGGTCACTATCAGGGGAGAGAAGAGACATCGCACTTCCTCCTCCCTTTCCTCACTCACAGCACAATGGAACATCAGAGGCTCCAAAACAAGGTCTGTGGCAGAACCATCAAGTTTCTCTGCTTTAAGAAGCCCCGTGGCCCAGCCCTAACATTCCTTTCCCAACACACCACAGCAAAGAACGCTGAGCTGATGAGAAGGGGCTACACAGAAGCAAAACTCCAGTGGGCTCAGAGCTTAGTCCCAAGAGTCTACACGGACATCTTCCCGAGCAGTGACCTCTCCTCCCAGAGTATGGTGATGGCCTTTGGGCCAGGAGCACAGAGCCAGAGGCAGGCTGCCAAGCCTAAGTGAGGCGGGCAGCGGACCGCGGCAGAGGCCTAAGGGTGTCTGCGTGGTCGGCGTGTGTGGCGACACACATCTGACGAGGCTTTACCCCCACATCACGTACAGTATGTAAACCAGTGTTACCTCAATAAAAAATAATTTTAAAAAGGGGGCAGGCGCACGCTCGCTGACCTGGGAACCCGTCGTCGTCCAGATCGCCCAGGCTGGCAATGCTCTCCCCGAAGTGAGCGTTGTAGGCGCCATCCCCGGCCAGGGCCAGCTGCTCCTCCAGGGCTCCCTGGGAAACAGGAGGAAGGAAGAGTGGAAAACAAAACAAAAACAAGCAGAACAAACAAAAAAAACAATTAAAAACCAGAGCTCAGAATGCGGCCCCTAAGCACGCCCAGGGGCAGGAAACACCTGGGCAGAATCACAGGCACCGTGCTTCTCTCCCGGTGGCAGAGGGGTCCTTCCCACCTGTTCAGCAAGAGGCCCCAGGAGCCTGCAACACCTCATGGGGGACGGAGACCCTCAGATCAGCCAATGACTAAACCTGCCTTCTCCTAACACTGTAAAAACCCGTCCACCGGGGCCTCCCTGGTGGCGCAGCGGTTAAGCACTGCGCTGTGGAGCTGTCGGCAGCAGCGATGAGAGTTCGATGCCCGGCAGGGAGATTCCCACATGGCGCGGCAGACCTCTCCTGCCTCACCCGCTGCTCCCCTCAGCAGTGTATTTCCGTGGATCTGCCTGTTCTGCTCCCCACTCTGTCTGTGGTAAACCCTCTCGCTGCCTCACGCCTCTGGCCTGTCCCCCAGCTTGTATGCATAAATAAATCTTTAAAAAAAGAACGTACAATCTCTAATGCAGAACTGGTTCTTCTGACCTTAAAAAAAAAAAAACTTAAAAAAAAAAACCCCAACCACCTACCTACCTGTCCCTCAGTAACCTCCCAGCTTTCCCTTTTTCTGTTTTTTTTTTTTTTTTTTGCAAGCCGTAAAAGAACTGTAGTACTCCTTAACTAAGATGGGAAACTATATCAACAAAGATTAAATGCCTAACCACAGAAAAGTATTCATTATAATAGAAACACATTTATGATGGATATTCGGTGGTTAACATAAGGAAAAAAAATTAGTCCAAGGGAAAAAAAAATTAGCCCACGTGAACTCTGCCCAAAATGTTCATGTTAATTAGCTACTTATAAAGGGAAATCATTTGAACATTTTGGGGGGGGAAGGCAACTTGAAGGCAACTTCCTTTGGAAAATGAATGCTCCATGTAAGTCATAAAACCAAGCAATTATAGGTGCTCGGACTGCACAGTGAAGACAGATTTTGAAAGTGGTGATTTAACACTTTATTTCTTCCCCACCACCATTCCTCGTGCCCCTTGTCCCTTTTCCTCCTACCTCCTTGCCAACCTCAGAGCATGTTCATGGATGTCCATTTCTTTTTAAAAGTTCTGCGTTCTCAAATTGTCTGCCATGTAGGTATCCAGTATTTGTCTTTGTCATTCTGACTGACTTTACCACACGTAACTCAATACTCTGTACTCTGTATTATATGGCAGGTCTTATATCTAAATCTTTAATCCATTTGGAGTTTATTTCTGTGGTTAGCACTCTTTTTTTAAGCAGGTCACCTTAATGCTGCTGCTTTTTGTTTTTAAAGATTTATTTATTTATGCATACAAGGCCAGAGGCATGGGGCGGCGAGAGGGTTCACCAAAGACAGAGTAGGGAGCAGAACAGGCAGATCAATGGAAACACGCTGCTGAGGGGAGCAGCGGGCGAGGCAGGAGAGGTCTGCTGCACCATGTGGGATTCTCCCCGGCCGGGCATTGAACTTGTGTCGCCGCTGCCCACAGCTCCACAGCGCTGTGCTAACCCATTGCACCACCAGGGAGGCCCCCAACTGCACTCTTATGTGTGGGTTTCCGACTTCCCAGCACCATTTAGAGGCTGTCCTTTCCCCATTTGTGCCATACTGCTTTATCATACTCCTGGCCTTCCTTATCGCATAATATTCCCCCCTTAAAATTGTTTTAACAGGACATCCATATTTCTATTTCTTCTTGCCTGTGCCTTACAAAGCTGGTTTGGAAGGTGAGTGTACCAGAAATCTTGGCAAAGGCATCCATGGTTCCCTGGGACTCAGATTTTCCACCTGAGACACGGGAACCCCTGATCCCATATGCACATTACACTGAAATCACTCACAGAAGCAGGAAGAACAGTTCCTGTATCCATGGTCAGTATACAGCAATAGTAAGCACTCAAAGGATAACCAATAAGACTCTTCTTGCACATGGTAACACTGTATAAAACTTCCCAGGAATGGAACATTTCACTTTTTGAAGGTAGATTTTTTTTCCCCTCCTCTGGCAAGAGGTGCCCAGTGCTTGACCAGGGAGTTGGGGGTACTCAGCCACTACTTGCCAATGTCCCTCTCCCACCGCCATCCACCATACCCAGCACTGTACTCACATTTCCTCGGTTGATATAGACGGTGACCTGCCCCTCATCCCTGATCTCAGAAAACATGGGGGCGCCCACC
The DNA here is from genome assembly GCA_004024925.1 of Scalopus aquaticus. NCBI lineage: Eukaryota > Metazoa > Chordata > Mammalia > Eulipotyphla > Talpidae > Scalopus > Scalopus aquaticus. The sequence goes on along the minus strand of PVIJ01007455.1, from coordinate 50,308 downwards.
AGCAGATCGGAGAGGCCGTCCATATTCACATCAACTGCACATAAGGAGGAGCCGAAGTAAGAGCCCATCTGCAACCAAGTTGAGTCGCAACAGAGCGTTCAGTGTCTGCCCTCACGCAAGGAGGCCCTCGCTTTCCTCCAGCCCAGGGGCTTTAGGAATATTTGCAACCTAGCCCCTAAGAGACTGTGATGGCCCCATAAACCAAATGCTCATGCAAGCAGTGAAACACCCGACTTCCCTGGGCCTTCCAGCAGCCCAAGCAGGGCCCCAGACCGACCCTTGACGAAAGCTAACTGGCTCGGAGTCCCCTTTCCTGGAGCCCGACCAAGGGGAAAACAAATGGATTGATCCCCAGAGAACCAGGTACTGTTTTTCAAAATGTAAGCTGAGGTTGCAAATATAAGTTACAACCATAATAAAATTACCTCGTAGATCAGACATTTGGCAAGGACAAGCAAGTAGGAATGTGAAATTTCACAACACAAGGTAAGATGAAAATAAACGTTCGAAGAGGAAATAGGTTTCCCTCTCCAAGTCCTGTGCATGGAAGGTAAGAGCTACAGTGACAGAAAAAGGTACAACTCAATGAGGGAACACAACTAATTTATACAACGAATAATACTGCCTATTATTTTAAATCAGGGGTCTCAAAATCTACCTAAAATACCAATGGGATCCAAGATGACATACAAGTAATAGAAAGAAGCAGTTACTGTAAGTATGCTTACAGGTAACAGGTGACACTTGGCTTCAGTTTTAAGAAACAATAGGGAATGGTGGAGACTATGGTAAACTGGAGTCTACAGAACATGCCAAAGGACCAGCCTACCCAGCTATAGTCAATTACTACCTATAAGGCGGGAAGACTTAGCAAAAGGCAACCTGTCCAGTTTTCAAGAGGAGCCAAAAATGTAGTCTTATTTGAAGTGTCTGTTTTTTAAATACTGGCAGCTAATTCATATTAAAAGTAATAAACAAACATACTATGAAGTCAAACAAAAATTTTTGTAGCCTGTATCTTTTCCAAAGGATGTCAATTTGCCAACTCCAAAACAAAAAAAGCTAACTTAAAATAAATGTTTTCAAACAAAATGACTCTGGTTTTAAAGTGATATGAATATGTTTTTTTCCCCCACTGTTGGAATTTGTTGGCATTTAATCCAGGGGAGTTTGAGAGAAGTGAAAGGCACCCTTGTCTATTTCCTATTTCCTTGTCTATAGCTAACCCCTGGCCAAGAGGACACAGAAGTCCTTACCCAGTAACATGGCAGGGCCACTTCACTCAATTCACCACCATCCTCCAATCACCCATTCCCAAGGGGACAAGGGCATGAGGAAGGGTCATGGAAGTTGAGCGCAAAGAAACCAAGCTGCCAGTTACCCATTCAGTGGCCTTGCGAATCTCCCCATCTGGACTTTAGTAAAAGAAACCAGTAAGAGCCAGGCAAGAGATGAAGACTAAAGCTTCCAGCTGTTCTCTCTGGCTGAGCCCCAGGGGAACTATCTGTTTCATTCTAGTGGGCTATTTAATATGATATATTCATCAATCATTGTTTAATCAGAAATCACAGTACATGCTGTTTCCTTTCTACACTTTTACATACAAATGTTTCATATACTCCATTAACTCAGAAACTCCTCAATGTGGCAATGCCATGTTTCGGGGTGAGTGTGCCTTGATCAGAGCAATCCCATCAGCCTGGAGATGCAGGGATGTGTGTCTGTGCTCACATCTGAACTGCACACACACTGATAGAATTCTGGCCAAAAAACAGCAGAAGTGGGTTGGTGGTTGACTGAGTCAGAACCCTCCCGCGTGTGTGGCTCTACACACAGAGAGAAAGCTGAGGTATCCCTTGAAAACTCCGAGGTCATGCCCTTCCCCTATGAAACAATGGAGAAGTTACAAAGGTGAGAATTTCTCATTTCTTCTGGCTAAATGAATAAGATGTGTAGAGTTTTGGCCTGTTTCAAATGCAGAAATGCTTTAACTGTGTAGGCAGCAGGGAAGGGAAGAACAGCTACAGTTGAACAGGAAAATATTCTCAGAACAGGGTGATTGGTGTATAAACTCCATCACCGTTGATTTTAAAGAATCCTTAAGGCAATAATGTGAGGTGATGGATGGGCTAAGTAGCCTTATCGTGGAGATCACTTTGCAAATATATACATGCACCGAATCAACACACTTCACACCTCAAACTAACTCATGCTATTTCTCAGTTATATCTCAAAGCTGGAGGATGAGAGAAGACTCCTTTCAAGCCTCGGTACATTTGAGGGTGGAGCAGAGGAGATTTGGGTTTTCCACAGTAAACACACCCAATGATTATCTCTGGAGAAAGATCTAAAATGATCTCTGCTCTTTCGGACTCCATTGTTCACTCATGGCTTGGAGTTATTGCTCTGCTAATTTTAAGGATGCTTAGAGAACCTTTTTTATAGAATCACTCAGAGTCATTTTCCATATTGTTGCTTTGGGTTTGGAAATATTAAAATAACATAGGTCGAATGGTTCTAAGGGGAATGCAGAGCTATTCTCAGGGAACACTTCACAAAACTGAGTTTGGTAGTACACTTTTTATTGAAAAAATTATGATAATTATACACTTTGTATTAACATCACATTAAGGTTGTCAACATTGCAAAAAAAAAGTTGTACTTGAAAGTGGGATTTGGGGAACTCAGAATATGATTCACTATTAAAACAAAATGCAGTGGTGCCAGGTTGGTAGACAGAGGTAACTCATAGCAGGAACTGCCAGGGACTGGGTAAATGGCCGTCCCAGAAAGGAAACAATTATTTCCCCCTGCCCTTTTCTCAGGGTAGCCAAGGGTAAAATCACCTCCTCTCCTGACATTTTCCTCTCTCCTCCAATCTCCCTTGCAAGCCCCAAGCATCCTGTCCTGCTTTCCAGAACACACAAAGGCCTCCACCAAGACAAGCCCCCAAATTACCCCCTTCGCCTCACAACGTGAATTTGTGTCCCCTTAGAGCTACCAATCCTGCTAAGCGATCCTCTGAGCTAAGTTACACTAAGCTATGCGTGACTGCTGACCCCAGGTTTGCTAACCAAAAACTTCTCCAATTGGCCTAACTGCTGACTATGGTGCAGTGCAAGAAAGACTGGGGAGTAGGAACTTGCAGGAACTAGAATCAGGGCCAAAGTGAGGATGAAGAGATGTCACAAGCAAGGTTAATTTCAGGGCGGTCTTCCTGGGTTATTTCTAGATCAAGATTCTAAAAGGAAACGGTGAACTTTTGCTCAGTTTCCGTGGGTGACAGCAGTCCCCGCAGCAACGGTGGCGAAGGGCTCAGGGCGTGTGGAGGAGGGGGCAATGTTGGTTTGGTAAGACAGAGAGAGTGAGGACCATTTGCGTACATTCCTTCTTTGAAAGTCACCAGTTACAGATCGTGTGTTTGCTGCCTGTACTCAACTGCACCTGATCTCTCGGCGTTGGAGACGTGCATGCACAGGAGACAGTGACCCAGAGGGGCAGAGGGAGACACAGCACACTACAATTCCAATGAGTATCTAAGCCATGGACCACCTTTCTAAACTGCTGCACTTGGCCACGTACAAACTCACCCTGCTGCATCTCTCCTACAACCAACATGAGTCTGGAGAATCTGCAGGTTATACACAACGCTGAGAAGATAAAGGCTGCCACATGGCTAAGTAGGAACGCTCAATAAACACAGGACATAAAAAAGGCCTATGAACCAATTTTCTAGAAAGAACTAAATCCCACATGATGACATCTCTCAAACAAACAAAAAAACACCAAGAATCTCACCTTTTTACCTGATGCTTGAAAAATCTTAATTAAGGTGCCTGATCTTCGGTCAGCTCTAAAAATATAAACCTATGGAATGAAAAAAGAAATCTTGTGATGATAGAAGCAATGACCAAAGACATTTCTCAGCCACCTTCCACAGCAGGCAAGCTTACACTGGCTGCTGAAACTGAAGCCAGCATAGCTCTCATTTTACCAAAAATGCAAAGAAAATGTCCTTCAATCCTGAGGCAGAAATCATGTCCACTGCCCCTGAACCACATCCTTTAAGGAAGCACAAGAAGACCCAGGAGTTTCAGATTGCTTGTAAACAAGTCATCTCTTCTATACCGTATTTTCTTCCATGGAATATTTCCTTCCTTCCTTGATTTAGAGCTTAGCAGGTGTTACAATGTAAGACAGGGGGCTGAGGTACTTTAGACAAAGCATTTTCCCAAAGTGATTTCAGAGAACATCAGTGTCTTGAGATCTGCTTGGGTAAATATAAGTTTAGTTTGGGAAATGCCAGAATTCAACATTAAATAAATTCCTTTACCATGGGTCTTTATACCACGACTCTCCACCATGACAAGTATCATTGAGCAGAGCTTCCTAGAGGGCACTGGGACAGGACTATGGAAGTTCTTTTTCATTTGCACGGCACGAAGAGTATCCCATGAGAAGCAGAGTAAGGGATCCCCATGGGGTAAGGAACAGCTATCTTTATGCTAATGTTCATCCCCCACCAGAAATGAGCAATTCTGAAGGCCAAAGTCCATTCTGGGGTCTTGGGGAATGAAGTCCATATACCAGCCCCACCTCTGGGAGTACAGAGCATCAGCAACTTCCAGTGACAACCAGTTTCCCAGTGTCTCATGTGTTCCAACCAAAAGAACCATTTTCATACTCTTTATTGCTAATAGGATTCTGTCTGGTTTTAATGATTATAAACACCATTTTCATCTTGGAACTTGACAGGACTAACAGTTATCACAACCATCTGAAGAGAAAGCAATAAAATTGCATGATGTTTCCGTGACGGGTAAGAAGAGAAAGCTGCTGTGGTCAGCCTGAGGCACCTTCCTCACTGTGAACTAGGAAGTAAGCAATTTACCAAGGCTGCAGAGATGCCGTCTCCTCCCAGAGAGATACTATCAACATGGAGACAGTTCTTGGTGCTTCTTCCCTTTAGCACGTATAAGAATTCACATGACTCAGAAAGACCCAGCTCTTTCTGAAAGTTATCAGAGTTCATCTGTACGCCTCCCTCCTGCTCAGTGTCCCAGGTTTTCATCTGGTTTCATTTTCAAGATTCTCTCTCCATGGCATCAGTGTCCAGGGTGGGCTGTATACACTTGGGAACGTGTCAGCAGCTCCTACTTTCTCCCCAGGAATATCCAAGGAGACGAGCCTTACGAGCACACTGAAGTCAAGTCTCATCAGCCGATCACACCGACATCATGCCTGAAAGACTCTAATAACAGTCGACCCAGCCCTCTTGGCCTTTCCAGAACCCAGATCCCACTCCTCTGAGAACCTGGAGAATGACCGGACTCTACACTAGGCTCACCCTGTGGGTGAGATCCAAAGAGCATTGCTGTGTTCAGTCTTTCTTACCAGACAGTCCATAGAGCTTGTCAGAAACACAGATTTCTGACTCATCTGGACTTCATCTGGACTCCTGCACCTGGAGCTAAAGGCCCAACAAACACAGTTCTCTGTACTGTGCTTTGGGTCCCAGAGAGGTCGTAATTCAGAGGGACTCAGGCAGACCTAGATCTTTACTACACTCTGGGCAGATACTTCAGAGAAAGTGCAGCACACAGACCCAGCTCAGTCTCTGGGCTGAACCAATTTTGGTTCAAAGGGTAAACAAATCAAGTCACAAAAATAAGTGGGACTAGACCTGGCTCCACTAAATCCGAGTCAAAGTAGGGAAGGGTTTGGGAGCATAGAGGACTTGAAGCTGGACAGCGCTGGACACCTCTCTTTAGAGAACGCCATGATGCTAGGGCTCAGTCTTAGTATTTTCACAGTCACACAGAAAACAGTCTTAAATAGTCTCGGTCAGCTATGAAAAACATTCTTAAATGAGAATGCGTAGAAAATGAAGACGTCTGGGAGTGGTATTCACACTGATTAAGCTTTTAAGAGAAACTGTCAAAAGTGATGGAAGGAGATAAACAGGAGGTTCCTCATCATTTCATCACTTAACCTGCCAGTCACTCAGCAATCTAAGTTGACAAACCTCTAAACAGGGCTGCACACCACACCCCCAAGCCCATGCTGTGCCACAGACTCTGCCTCACCTTTCCGATGCCTTCATCCTGCGGGGCGCCGCCCACCACGTCAGCGGAGGACGGGTGAGAGAAGTGGCCGGCGGTAACGGCATAGCCTGCACGGGCGGGCGGAAACCAAGGGCAGAGTTGAGAAAGAAGTGCAGGAAAGAAAAAGATCCATCAGAGAAGACAAGTTTCTCAAGCATCCTTTTTCTGAACGGGTATGATCCAGTTATTCTCGAAACATAAATTACCAGGGGACAAATGGCATCGGCCAGTGAGTCTTCTCATTCTGAGATGGTTCAGCCTCCCAAAAGGACATGTTCACAAGGACATCAGGGCAAGAGTGCTTTCTGAGTGTCCTTCGGTGGGGGCAGTATTGTACCAAATACTCTGCAACTGTTTTCATTTTCATTTTGAGCTATGCTTTTCATAAAGTCACCCATCTGAAGTATAAAACTTAGTCTGTCCGTGGATACATAAGCATACAATCACCACCCACGGTGAACAGAACTATAAACCATCATCCCAGAAAGTCCCTTATGCCCTGGCCCAGGCAATCCCCCCACTGGTGATTTCTATCACTATTCATTAGGTTTGCCTGTTCTAGACCGTCACTCAATTTAGTATGTGTCATTCATCCATGCTGTTCAGTGTAACAGTAGTTTCTTTCATTTCATTGTTGAGTTGTGTCCCATTGCATGAATATAACCTAATATCTTTTTCTCCTACTGCTGAGAATTTGTTTTTTCCAGTTAGGGGAATATGGCTGCTATGAACATTCTTGTACCTGGATGGCACCATCTCTTTTAATCTTTCACAGCTTTGTGAGGAAGACATGAATATTTCTTCTATTGTATGTATTTGGAAACTGGGACTAAATGTGGATAAGCAATTGTCCTAAGAATACACAAGGTTCAGATCCAATCTCTGAAGCTACTGCAATGAACCATTATGTCACACTCCCTTCCTAAGAGAAGGCAGGAAGAAGGTGACGATGGATGGATGGACGGATGGACGGACGGACGAGTGGGTGGGTGGATGGGTGGATAGATGGATGGGTAGGCAAAGAGTCTGGATACAAAAGGAGTCCCAGAAACACGAAAAAATTACTTGAGCTTGGTCTAAACCTATTCTTTCTTTGAGTCTTGCTGGCAAGTTGAAAGTTCTCCTCTAGCCAGCAAAAACCCTGCACAGGCTACCATAAACTCCCCAAACCTTGTCATAACCCTCAAACCCTAGTGCTGTGATCATAAGCTGTTTGGGTTTTGTGACGACAGCATATCAGGATCAATTCTTATCTGCCAAGGGGCTGGACACAGGCTCAGACTGGAGCCTGAGAGTACTGAGTGGTATCAATGGGTCACGAGACCTTGGCAAGCCCTGCAGCAGATAAGCACCTCTGTTTTGTAAACACAGCAAGGAGCCATAGGTCCTAAGGTTCAAAGGGCCTCTCCCAGACCCTAAAGTCACTTCTCCAATCCGGTTCTCTTCTGCCTTCTCTTCATTCTCTGATCAAATAAACAAGACTGAATTCCTAGTATGCACCAGGCTTTTAGACCAAGTCCTAGAAATTCAACACAAATTCCCCACTTGCAAGGTGCTCGTGGCCTAGTGAGTGGTCAGTATCAGTGGTCAGTGCTCTGGCCACAGTTCAGGAAGGAAAAGTTCAGCATCTAGACTCTAAGCTCAGAATCTAGACTCTAAGCTCAGAAAGGACAGGTATACACCCCTCACTTTGCTATTTATGAGTCACGTGACCTTGGGAAGTGATATAACTTCTTTGTACCTAAGTTTCCTTACCTATAAAATGTGGGTAATAATAATGACAACCTCAAAGGTTGCTTCAGGAATTAAAAGAATTGATGTGTAGACTCTGGCATAGCACAAGTGCTCAGTCAATGACAGCATTAAGGATCGAGGAGCATGCAGAACGCAAACACTCCAAAGACAACGAACACAAGTATTATGGTAGAGCTACTGGGCAAAACAAAAACAAAACAAAACTCTGCAGTTAGAAGGAAAGAGGCAAGTCATTAACTCTCTACTGTCATCTCACAAGAGAATCTCGATGCAAAAAAGAGGGCAGAGTCTCCCCCGGATTTAAGTTATATGCGATAGAGCATTGTTTTTTCATCAGTAGATCTTCTGAAAATTAGCTTCCATTTTGAATCCAGAATTACAGCATTTAGGGCATGAATTAAAGAAGAGAGTCATGTAAAATTATCATGTACACAAGCACAGACAACCTATCTTTGTTTTAAGTACACATGACCTGACATGGCATCATTTTAGCCTGGTGGCTACAAACTTAAATCGTGTCTATCTTCTTTCTAGAAGATTAAAAGGGTTGAGAAAATAAGAAAAATTTTTGTGAGCCTTTAATTAAACTTCAGCGCTAAGTTGCCATTCTTCCCAATAATCTCTGGCTCTTACTTCTACTGGCAACCAGTTTCAGGCCCAGGAAGCAGAGCCCTCCATGCAAAGGAATGCCACAGAAAATCAGGACTCCGTGGCAATCATTTTGTACCTAATCATCTGAATTTAAGTAATTGCTTAAATAAGAAAATCAAATGTTTGTTTCCCTAGAGGTTCACCTGTGAGCTTTTTAATTAAATCCCATGGTTTTAATTCAGTCCCCTCCTTTGGTCTCCTCTCTGCCTCCCATATCTGGGGCTCAATGTGAAGGAGCCCTGGTTGAAGCACAGCCAATGAACAGACGTAAAGGCCAACAAACTCTCCCTTCTACCAGTGATGCAGTAATTCACAAGCATGACCTTAGTCACTCCCATGTCCCCTTTCTTACCTGTCAACTCCCTGAGCTACTCACCCAGGTAAGTGTAGCGCCTGTTCATTATGGTTTCATCATTCAGCTTGAAATAGGTGTTGTCCGTAAGGTTCAGCACTTTCACAGTCCCAGCCCAATAAAACGACCCGGGAGCACCCATCACCACCAGCTCCTACCAAAGAGAATTCAAAGGTAAACAGGGAAGGAGGCTGAAGGGGGAGGCGGGCAGTGCATGGAGAACCACAGTCACAAACAAGGACTTAGAGCTTAACTCAAGCTACCTTTCTTCAGTTGAGTCCTTTCCCAGGACTAAAGACACAGAACAAGGTGGCAAATGGGAAACACACCAGCTCCCCAGCCTCCCTGCAGCTGTGGCTGCACCTATTTCCTCACTTGTACACCAGGATTGAGCAAACAAATGGCAAATATTTGACATGGTCTTAAGTCAGAAAATTCCAAGGACTGATGGTCATGAAAAGACACCACCACGTCACCAGCCTGACCTCCAGCCCCTCAGCCAGCAACTCCATTTGACCCACGCTGAGGGCGTGTTATCTGATTGGGTCAGTGTTGGACACGCATATGTAGCACACCCTACCCCCAACGGAAGTTTTAAAACCAGCAATTTGTCATCCTTTCCCTCTATCACAAGGAAAGCATGTCTTAAATAAGGCTTGTTATTTCAGCCTAATGCCAAGGAAAAGACTGATCGAGAGGAACTGCCCAAATGATGAACAGCTGCCAAAGTGTAAACCTGAGTGAGAAGTAAGCACTTTTGCTTAAGTCACTGGGATTTGCTTAAGTCACTGGAAAAACAGTCACCAAAATTCACGTTGCCACAATGATACAAAGTTGGACCACTGGAAGGAATCCCCTCCAGTGCTCACTCCAGTCTCTCTTCGCAGGGGTGGTTCTCAAGATTGGTTTTCTGGCCACTATGACCCACTGCAAACGCAAAAGAACAAAAGCAAGAGAAAGCAGAGATGCCCACAAAGGAAGCACATAGACTGGACAGAGAAGACATTTAGCAAGAGAAAGTACTAGAATTAAAAGCAGAAACAGCAACACAAAGACATGGCTGTCTCCAGATTAGGGGTAAAAGGTCCTATGTCCTCAACAGGCCCGAGAGTACGTTTGTGCCACAAAACCATCTAATGACCAAGCGTGATGATCATTCTCGTGCTCAAACACAATTCAGCCACCAAGGAAGTCAGCGGGATAACTATGGATTTATACACAAGACGCGCACTGTGTGTGCACTGTGCTAATCAAAATGACCTGAACAACTAACAACAGCTAACTCGAAATCATGATACCTCCACTAAACAGAATTCTGTAGCACTAAAAATACTAAAGAAGATCGACTGGCACTGAGATAGTCCAAAGTGTCAACAAGTAACAAGTTTTTATATATATATATATATATATATATATATATATATATATTTATTTATTTATTTATATCTTTTACACTATAGTGTATTCCCCGGGGGTTACCCACCACCGATAAACCCGGGAACCGTCACCATAGTCCCTTGTGCTCTTCTCTCCCCCGTTTTGAGCCCTTAGCCTCCCCCTCCCTCGCTGAATGTCTCGCTCTTATTTGGTTTCCCTAAATTCCTGTTATAAGTGAAACTATTTGATATTTTTCTCTTTCTTTCTGGCTAATTTCACTGAGCATGATCCCTTCTAGGTCCAACAAGTTTTTAAAAAAGCTATTTCAACAGTATGTACGATATGATGTTTTATAAAAGAGAAAATTATACACAAATGAAGACTAGAAGGATAACTGCAAAACATTTATGGTTTTTTCCACTGGATGCTAGGATTATTTTCTCTCTTTTGTTCCTAAAGTACATTTTCTTTAAGTTTCTTCATAATTTTAGAGTGATTTAACACTGACAAGCAAGTCATCTCAGAAAAAGCAAAACATGTCCCTGTGATGAAGCACACGTGTGAAGCAGTGAGGGCGGGGGCCTGGGGTGGAGCCAGCAGATGCCCCAGGCGAAGCCTTCCAGTCCTTCCCTCCCCACCAGGGACCCCCTTCTTTTCTGAAGTACCTACAGTGTATTAAGAATAAAAAGGTTTTCTAACAAAATCATTCATTTTTCAGTCAGTATTTATCAGGCATTTCCTACTATGTAGGAAAACTTACACTAGACAACATACAACAAATGAAGTCCCTGAGGATGACATCTCCAGGACAAGTGAACATGGAGATGGACAAAATATTTTAGGGAAAAAGTCTATCCAAATAGGTTAAAATGAAGACAATTGCTAGAGGAAATCCTCAGGTGTACACAAAGCCCCAAAACGCACCTGGACATCTACAGGTATGGACACTGTGCAGGGCCCACCTGTTGTTGCTGCAACACACCCGCCTGGGCCTTCAGTGTCCACATGCACTATGATATCGCAGCAGCAGTGACCAGCTGACCCCTTCTGCTGGCCCCAACACTCTCAGAAGCTACTGGGTCCCAACAAGTCCAGAAGGTTAGGCCCTGCCACAAAGACTCTGGGTTTCTGAAGACAATTCATAAAGTCACACCGAATCCCCAGGGAGCAAATGACTGAGGAGGCCAGAAGCATCTAAAGAGAACGTCAGAAAGGAGGTGAGAGCACACGGAGGGAGAGCCAGTGTGTGACAGCATCAGCACGGTGCCTCACACCGCGCGGGGTCTGTGGTCAGTCTGGGAAAGAACCTTAACGAACAGCAGGGAATGAGCAAGACGGGGAGAAACCTCCAAATTCCTTCCAGAATGGTTTGCTTTGGATAGCTCAGAAAGGAGTGGACCAATAACTGTTGATGGATAACTAAAGTTTCCAAGATCCTGTTCATCTCAAGGGAAGCTGTTGGTTACCCAGAGGTAGCCCACTGCTATCTAAAAGTCATCACTTTCTACACTCAAGACTCACAATGGGCAACACAGGCAGTGGAAGCATCCATGCATGCATTCATTCACTCACTTGCCCTTACACAACATCTGTTCTGTGGGAGGGACTGTGTGCTAGTTCTAGAAGGGGGTGAGAAAGACAAATATATCAGTTCATCGGAGCAGAGAGACCTTCCCTGACCTTGAGTTCAGAAAGGAACTTGTAACCAGCGTCCAAATGCCAAGGGCGGTGGTGAACACAATGAGCGAGCAGCAACCTCAGTGCCAGCCACGCACACGGGCAGAGCTCCCTTCACCTGCTTGGAGCATCAGCACAGGCCTGCAAGGCCCTTCCGGATCCCAGGCTGTGCACACTCTGCTTTCTGATGCTCTAGGCTGGTAAAGGCCTGACCTGCCCCTGCATCTCCTTTCAAACATTACAGCAAGAGGGTAAGACAAAGTAACCCCACTCCTTCAAAACCCTGCCTCGGGCTCACATCCCCTCTCCCTTCTGTTAAACTAGAAAAACGGAGGCCAAGTCTGCGGGCCTAGGATAAGGGGCGGGACAGGGAGGCCATGTCTTCTTGGGACTCGCTCATATTTGGCAATTTCCATTCACCCTGGGCCTTGTCCGCCAGCACTGCTCACAAGTGCCAGGAAAATAGTATCAGCACTCAGCTCCCCAGCACCCAGAACAGCACATAAATGCAGGCATCTCTGGAGCCAGAGGCCACCATCTGCCTGAATCACATGTGTGGAATCCATCAGTAAGCATAGTGGGGCTGTCCCCAAGGGACATTTATTAGCAGAATCTCCAGAGATAACAGGCTACCCAGCGAGTCTGCGCACAGCAATCTGGCATAAGCGGAGGGCAGAAGAGTTTCAGGATCTGTAACACAAGACTCCTCCCAGTACCCTAGGCTTCCACCGTGGTATTGCCATGCTGGGGGAAGAAAGAGCAGGCTGGACAAATGTCTTTCTTCTCTTGCTGCCAAGAAGAATCCATCACTTCTGTTATCCCAGGCCACAAAAATATAGTACCCAAGAAATTCTCCTGTGTCCCAGATGATGGGCTAAAACTCAGGTGGTATCCATAAATCAAATAGCTTTGATAATTCCTGGGTCACCAACACTCAGGTCAAGCTGGCATTTTGGGCCAAGTACTTCATGGCAACACAGCCATGTCTGGAAGGCCACAGACACCATCTGTCCAGCTGAGGAAGCTGCCCTGTATGGGGACAGCCCAGCCACCACAGCGGCAGGCCCAAGCAGCAATGAGGCCAGCAGGGGGCAGGGAGGGAGCCATGTAACCTGACCTTTCAACCACATTTCCGGCTCAGCCTCCAACAGCTGAAGTTCCAGAAACAAGGCAGGCAGTGAGTTCAAAGCCCTCCTGCTTAGGGAGGCCAAAAGCCTGGGAACTGAAGCAGAGGCCAGAGCCCAGAGTGGCCAGGAGAGAATGGGCCAGGTTGAAGACAGAGCCCTCCCCCTGGCTGCCACCCACCGCGATCCCGCAGCTGCCTCGGGTGCTGGACCAGAGCCTGGAGTTTCAACAGGCCCAGTGGTGCCTCTGGTCACCTTGAGCTTGCACCAGTGCTGTGTCTCCCCTCCGCAGCTCTGTCCCTCCTGCTCCTCCGTCCCAGTCCTCCTCCCATCCAGCGCCAAGACTCACTGCCTGGCCTTTCTAGCCTTGAGAGCTTAATGATGGCCCTCCCCGGAGCGCCTCTCTCCCTTGGTTCTCCACCAACATCTCGGAGTTCTCACAGCCTCTCACAGCCGTAGTGAATCTTTCTTCTCCCACCAAGAAGCCCCAGGCTAAGCATGCCCAGTCCTCTCAGACACTCACCAGCAGCGGGCAAATCCAAGTTTCTAGCCCAGCCTGGCTTCCAGTCTCTTTATACAAATGTCTCCTGATAACAGCTGACTGTCCCACCCACCACCTCACACTGGCGTGTCTAAAGCAGACCCAGCAGCTTGCCCCTTGCCCTGATTCTGCCTTGGGTGGCCCATTTCTACCAGGCCCCAACTGCAATGCTTGAATTGCCACTGAATTGTTGGCTTTGCTTTAAAACAGTTAACATGGTGAAAGTTACATTACGTATATTTTACTGTGATTTTAAAAATGAATAAATACAAGGAGGGACGGGAGGAGACCAATGCACAGCCAGGCATCTCCAGGCCATGGCGGCGTCTTTTCTCTTAGGCGGGGCGGCAGCTCAAACTGCCTTCTTACTCGGGGGATGTGTTGGTGCTCAGAGCAACAGGACAGCAGAGGAAGTGGAAGTCCAGTGAGAAGCACTTCGGGGGAAGCCTGAGCAACGACAGGATGACAGTGGCACTCACAGGGCCTAGCATGGAGCTCTGCACCTGGCAGGCGGTCATAAAAATATTTGAAAAATGAGGAGTTGCTAGGAAGGGTCAACTTACATGGGTGGAAATCACATGAGAAAACAGTCCCTAAAAAGGTACCACCAAAGTTCATGGTCCCGCATGAAACCGTCAAGGCAAAGAAACCGTCAAGTCTGTGGGCCTTGGGACGTTGGGACAGGGATGAACAAATGGTTCGACTTGTGCCAGAGGTCAAGGGTCATCCTAGGAGAGGGGAACGGTGCTTGATGTGTCTTCATCGCTGCCAATGATGAGACCCAGTGACTACGTGTTGACCTATGAAGACCCCTTTCATCAATTCCATCTGTGGATCTCAAGCAAACTACCTCTATAAATAATCTAAATAGGTGTGCCCCCAGCCCCCAATGATTCAACCCCTTCCCCTCTGCCCAGTGGTCTCTGATCAGCTGGCTCCCCACCAGTTTCAAGGATTTCCCTGGATGTGAGACCCAGAATTTACTTACTCACAACTCAAGTGGGGAGCCAGAAGACCCCCCTCAATGCCTCACCACCACCAAGGAAACGAACACCAATAAGAAAGCAGAACCGCCTAACCGCCAACACCCACCTCGGTGAAGAAGCCGGCGATCCCAGCCTGGCAGGAGCCGTGTTCCTCTCCATACTTCTTCTTGTACTCTGGAGGGGGGAGGAAAGAGAAGCAAACCGCAACCTCGTCAGTGTGTGCCAGTCGTGTGGAGCCGACGGAGTGCCAGCCGCTCCCCGGTGCTACTGCGGGCTGGGCTGGGAACGCCGTCCAGCCGTGGGCGCAGAAGGAAAGTCTCAGGAATCCACCAGACCTCAAAAATCCAGGCTCTGGTGCCATGGGGTCGGGAGGCTGCCAAGCGCCCCAGTGGACTTCCTGCGAGCATGTAGGCAGATGAGGCGCGGCAGCCGCGGCAATTAAGTGGGAGGCTGGTGACAATTATTTCATTTACTTCAGAGAGCATGGAGAGCCCTGGTAGCAAGAGGAAGTTGAAAACTTGACCCAGAAATGAAATGATGTGGCCATCGCACTGTGGATTGCCCTGGAATTAGACCAAGCCTCCCCAAAAGACACTCCAGACAACTACAGGCGATAACAGGCTTTCTCCCATCCAGCCAGATGTGGGCATCAGAGCCCAGGATCTGCAGCAAGAGGGGGCTCCTCTGGACCTCCCCAGCTCTCCAATACACAATCACTGCGACATGTGGTGACACCCCACAGACACCTGTCTTCCTTGTGCAGAAGGAGAGGGGAAGTTCTCTCCCTGTAGTAGTGGACAAGGCTTTGTCCCCCCAATCTTCCCTCAGTTACCTCAACTCTGACCCAGCAAAGGGGCATTCTGTTGCTGCTGTTTTAACTTGGCAAGGAAAAGTGGTTGGCAAGTTCCAGGTACTTTACGCACCTCCACGTACACCACTTCGCTGGTTGCTACTCCATGGGGACTCTTGTGGCCATTTGTGAACAAGTAAAACTCCTGAGGCTCAGAGTGACTAACTGAATTGCCCAAGGTCACCCAACTAGTAAATGGCAAAGTCAGGATTCTACCCAAGCTGAAACTCACCAAATCACATTCTCACCTCAACGGCCTGGCAAAGGTTTTGCAAAGTGTGTGACTGCACAAAACCCAGGAAGTGACCAGCTATTTGAAATAATTTCATGGGTAAAGACAAAGAGATGGAGTGACACTCCCCTCAGGTGACTCAAATTAATTTTATGTGAAGTTGACACTGCTGGGCACTGGGTGATGGGGGGCCTGGGGCACCTTTGATCCGGGGGACACCCAGCAAAATAACCCAGTGACCCCTGTGCCACCCCCAAGTTCTTGGCAAGCCTCTGGTACCAATTTATCTAATTTTGAAACATAAGACAAATAATACAAAGGAACAATGAAGCTGTGATTGCAACACAGTGCCACTTCCTGCAGCTCAAGTGTCTACTAGAGGAGAAGGGGGTAAGGGCTCTGGGGAAATATGCAGAGTAGCTCAGCTTCTAACAACACTCACCGCAGAGCCTGGTAACATTTTCCAGTAAGTGGCCATTAACCCGCAGCTAAATTACAACGGAATGTCAATTGAGTTACTCCTCTTCCATGTGAGGCTAAATCAGTTCCTCCCGCCTTGTCCTGTTAGTACAAGGAGAACTCACAGGCCTGCCAGAAAGCAGCCGAGTGAGGAACAGAACTCTTGTTCTCTGTGGAATCCTGCACCAGGGCAGGGAGTGGAACTTGTTATAGTAAATCTGGAAGGTCTGGCTACAAGCATATCCGCCCCACTGGATACGAGTTAAACACCCCAAGGCAACATCTCAAACAAATGAAACATGGAAGGGACATTCAGGCCCCATGTTCTGAACTATAGTGCAGGACAAACCAGTTCTGGTTCTTCAGTGTATGGCAGGAATAGGAATTACGTGGGTCTCTTTCATCTTAAAACACCGGAACTCCAAAAACAGTAGATGAAAACCTGTTCCTCTCTATCTCATCCCTAAACTGTGCTCCTGAGCTCTGCCTGGAGGAGGGCCCAGGGTTCTGAGGAGCTCGTAGCCACACTGGGGGCTGGGAGTACCCCCTTCCTGGCCAAAGGGTCCAGGCCTGCAGGTGAAGCCCTCTTACTAGCACCTCTGCTCAGTCCTGAAGCCGCCTTCTGAGGCCAAGCCCCAGATCCCAGAGCTAGAATTGCCTCATCAGAGGTCAAGGGTCAGGGACACACAGGAAGCAGTATACCCACTGGCTCCTAGAGTTGCTCCACAGGGGCTACCCCTGCCTTCTCAGGCTGCTCAAGATCAAGGAATCAGTGTGGGCTCCTGACTGGTACCATGACTCCCAATCGGAGGACGGGCCATGTTGTGACTTCCCAGAAACTTCTGATTAACTTGGAACAGAATCCAGTCCTAACGCTTCTACCCCTATGCCCCACCCCACCACACACCTCCTGGGAGCACTTGTGGCAACTCTGATCTAGGAAGGCCCAACTGGTGATTTTAGATTACCCACAGTTTCACATTCCAAGCCTTCCATAACCTTCCAGAAAGCCACCTCCCCATTCCTCGCCCCTCAGTTTCTCTGATTAGGTGGTCTTGAAAGTAAAAGCAAATGAAGCCCTCTCCCCATCAGAGAAAGTGTTTGCCCCTCAGTTTATTCAGCACAAAGATGAGTGCATGCTTCTCGGTGCCCAGCACCAGTACCGAGTTCCGTACCAGGGAGCCTTATGTGCTAGAGAGTGAGCTGAGGAAGGGCCACAGACTGCTCCACGCTCATACCCAAAGCCCAGGTGCAAACATAAGAGGATCAGGCATGCTCCTCCACTAAGTACCTCAACTCCCCCAGAGGGATCTTAGTCCTCCTGACTTTCCAGTCCTGCTTTCTTTACCCTATCAGACCCCATAATCTCCTGCCACCAAGTCCAGGGGCCTAAGATGGTGGTGGGTGCGAGAGGAGCAGGGCAAGGACACACAGGATGGGTTTTCCAGGACATTGCAAACCTAAGACTGGCAATTCCATCTCCTCTTGGGAAGAAAGGGCTAGAGCATTAAGCAGCAGTTCTTCAATCCTGACTGCCCCCCAGTACGGCCCTTTACTGACCATCCTCAAAGCCCCAAGAGGAGTTTCTGAGTCACAAACAGGACCCCACCCCAGAAATGGGTGCTTGCAGCCCTGCACAGGGCACCCTGCTTCTGAAGTGAGCCCCTCAAAGCTATTCCTGATCAACCACATCCTGGGGTGAAGCATCATTGTGTGTGGCCACCTGAATCCAGCCCAACCTGTGCCTTTTCAGAAAAGAAGAAAAAATGCGTCCCATGATGCTGATCTATCGAATAGTTCATGATCCTGATTAAGTGAGAAAGGATCTAAAACAGCACTTTGTACAAAGAAAACTACAAAACTCTGTTGAAAGAAATAGAAGAAGACACAAGGAGATGGAAAGGCATCCCCTGCTCATGGATTGGAAGGATTAACATTATCAAAATGGCAATCCTACCAAAAGCAATTTATAGATTCAATGCTATTCCAATAAAAATCTCAATGACATTCTTCAAAGAAATAGATCGACTACTGATGAAATTCATATGGAACCACAAAAAACCTCGCATAGCTAAAGCCCTACTACCTAAAAAGAAAGAAAACGGAGGAATTTCACTCCCTGGTTTCAAACTACACTACAGAGCCACAATAATTAAAACAGCATGGTACTGGAACAAAAACAGACAGAAAGACCAATGGAATCGAATAGAATACCCAGAATGAAAGCCACTTATCTATGAACAACTGATCTTTGACAAAGGAGCAAAGAAAATGCAGTGGAACAAGGACAGTCTATTCAATAAATGGTGCTGGGAAAACTGGACAGCCACATGCAAAAAAGTGAAGCTAGACTACTACCTCACACCCTGCACAAAAGTCAATTCAAAATGGATAAAAGACCTGGATGTAAGACCTGAAAACATAAAATGTATAGAAGAAAATATAGGCAAAACTCTACATGACATACATCTCAGCAAAATCTTGAAAGACACATTCCTCAAAGCAAGGAAGTGAAAGACAAGATGAACAGATGGGATTATATCAAAATAAAAAGCTTCTGTACAGCAAAAGAGACATTAACCAAAACTAACAGACACCCTACCAACTGGGAAAAGATCTTTGCACACAATACATCTGATAAAGGACTGATAACAAAAATTTACAAGGAACTCACACAACTCAACAAAAACAAAGCCAATAACCCAGTCAAAAAATGGGCAGAAG
>PVIJ01007455.1:0-31376 GCA_004024925.1 Scalopus aquaticus | reverse complement strand
TATCACTTATAATCAAGGAAATGCAAAGCAAAACCACTATGAGATATACCACCTCACACCTGTGAGGATGGCACACATTAAAAATACAGGCAACAACAAATGCTGGAAAGGATGTGGAGAAAAAGGAACTCTTCTACACTGCTGGTGGGAATGTGAACTGGTCCAACCACTATAGAAAGCTGTATGGCGATTCCTCAAACTGCTAAACATGGAGCTTCCACACAACCCAGCAATCCCACTTCTGGGAATTTACCCAAAGGACACAAAAACACTAATCCGAAAGGATACATGCACCCGTATGTTCATTGCAGCACTGTTCACAATAGCAAAGGTATGGAAGCAACCCAGATGTCCAAAAATAGATGATTGGATCAAGAAGATGTGGTACATATACACAATGGGATACTATTCAGCATGAAAGAAGATAAACACATGCAATTTGTAGCGACATGGATGGAATTAGAGGGGATCATACTCAGTGAAATAAGCCAGAAAGAAAGAGAAAAATATCAAATGGTTTCACTTATAACAGGACTATAAGGAAACCAAATAGGAGAGAGACACGGCGGGGGGGGGGGGCGGATAAGGGCACAAAATGGAATAGAAAAGAACACAAGGGACCATGGAGATGGATCACGGGTGAACTGGTGGTGGGCTACCCAAGGGGAATACAAAATGTGAAAGACATAAATAACAATAAAAATATATATTTTTAAAAAAAAAAAGCACTTTGTACAGTGAACAAGGCCACACAACCAGTGCCTCAGGGCACTGTAGTGACCAGGCCTGGGCCATGGGGCTTTCTCAGATGACACTGACCAGACACAGGTTCTGGGCCATGGCGTCTTCAACTGTTTTCACTCCTTTAAGGCTGTGTCCTTGAGTTAAGGACACCACTGCTTTTTAAACTTGATTCCATAAATACATAAACATATAAGGCAAGTTGGGGTTTCTGCCTGACCCACTTATCAAATGCCCACATACAGGCCTTGCTTTCCGCCAGAAGTGCACACACAGGGCAGTCTAACATACCCGTATCCTAAAACGCTTGATTTTGCTTGCCTAAACCTGGAAGGCAGGAAAGCTACCGCAGAGCTATGAAAAGGTGGGTTGCTGTGGAGTCAGGGGTTGTCCCATGCATGGCATCCCCAAAAAACCCCAGTCACACACACCCTCCCTCCACTGAGATGTCCAGGAAGTACAGGATGGAGGAGTCGGGTGGGACCTTCAGCCTCTGGTGTTCCCAGAATTTTTCCTGCACACACACAAAGGCTGTGGGTCCCCGCAGTGGGCTGCTCCTGGGTACATGCGCTAGGCTGCCCCCGCCCTGAGGACTACAACATGCCAGCTCCCTCCCTCTCCACTGGAACAAACAGGGCGGCTGAGGTTTGGCACGCCAGTGGCTCACAGATGCTGTGACAAACCTAACTTTCTTCAGTTCAGGGAAACTTAAGTGGGAAGTAAAAGATACAGTTGAATATGGGGACACTGGAAATGACTTGGAGCAGCTGGGGACAGACTGGAGAGCTGGGTGGGTTGACATTACTTAGTCTGCATCACACACTTTGACTCATTAAGTCACATGCCCCCTCCACTCTCAAAATGGTAATATTTGCCTTGGTTTGACTGCTGGTTTGACAAAATAGTGGCTTCCAAATGTTCACAATCCAGGACTTGAGGTATGCCGCTTGCACTAATGAATTTTAATTCACTCAAGAATTAAATTGGGTGGGTCGCTTCCTGTGCCCATCCCAAAACACTGGTAGAATAAACCCTCCCATGGAAAGACCAAGTTCTACATGTAGCATAACAAGTATTCTTCTCCAAAATTTCTATTTCTAGGATTTGACAAAGTTGAGAAAGTTTCACCTTTCAAAGCAATTTTTAACACATCAATTTTAAAATTATTTTTCCATAATTCCTTAACCATGAAATAAAACAGAGAAAAAACAGCCTCCAGCCTTAAATTATTCTGAATTTTCACCTAATTTCTGAGTGAAATCCAAATAATTAATAGTTAAGCAACAATTTAGATGACAAAAAATTAAGGCAGACAGCTCTCTAGAAAAAAAAAGCACTTAAACATACAAAAATGAAAAGAGGATTAAACTACTCTCAATTAGGAAGGATCATAGTCTAGATGGACGGAGAAAAAAAAGTAAATGATCTAAATAACTAGGATGGAGAGGGGAGAGAACATTTTATCAAAATAATTGACATTAAGTTGCAGTGAACATTAAGGCAAATTGTATAAAGACAGAAACTTTAATGAAGTAAAAGAAAATCTTTAAAGAGGAAAAGGTCTTTAAAAATGTCTAATAACTCCAGGCCTGTTCCTTCATTTCACAGATGAAGACACTATTGCTCAGAGGGAGCAAGTGGTTTATTTAAAGTCATACGGCTAATTAGCCCGACTCAGTACTAAGAAGCAGGGCTTCCAATTTCCGATCTGCTTCTGCTACAGACCGTGCCTCACAGAGCACATTCCCAGTCACAGCATTCTTATGCTTTAACAAAAATATTTTCTATAGACAGATGAATAAACAAATGTGGCACATACATACAATAAAATACTATGCAGCCTTTGAAAGGAAGAAAAGTCTGACAAAGGCTACAATATGGATGAAACTTAAGGATTTCACATTAAGTAAAATAAGCCAGAAGGACACGGAATATTTCACACGCCGTGCGATTCCATTTATATGACTTAAGTGGTCAAATTCATTGAGAAAGAAAGTGGTATGGTGGTTGGCAGGTTCTGGGGTGGGGAAGAATGGGAATTTATTGTTTAGTGGGTACAGTTTGGGATGATGAAAGTTCTGGAGATTTGAGCTGGTGGCTGCACAACAATGTGAATATACGTAACACCACAGAATGCCACTTCAAAATAGTTAAAATGGTAAATTTTATGTCCTATATTTTCACAATATTTTGTGATCTTTAAAACTTGGTACCTAAGGGAAAGCTTGAAGGGGCTTCCCAAGGCCTGGAGAGCCACTGCCAAGACCTCTGGGCTGCTGCTTTGGCCCCGGCTGGCCCCCACCCCCCTTCCTGTTCTCCCCTTCAGGGCCCCTCTCCCCCTTAACTGGCCATGAGACAGAATTTCATCCACTTCTGAAATGTTGTATTTACTTAAATGAGATACTGCTTATGAAAGTTCCTTGGAAACTATAAAATCCTATGTAACTGTGGTATTGTTTTTATTTAATAAAAATTTGTGGGACTTGTTCTTGATTTCTAAATGCATCAACTTAGCCTTTTATGGTTTTCTACAAAACAAAACAGAACAAAAAAAACAAAACAAAACCTCAATTGCTTTTCATTTGTAAATGGCTCTTGATTGATTTTTATCCCCTGTGGGGTCCCCAGCTTTCAACATTAGAAAGGGGGAAAAAAATCTCCACATTGAATGGATAATCTATTTTCTTTTCTAGAAATGATCAGTCTTGAGGGATGCAAAAGCAATTAGGGATAAAAGGCCGAGCACCCCATAATCAAGAAAGTGGTCCAGTCATCTTTACAATCGATGGGACAATTTTATTTTCCTATTAATAAAATTAATTTTTAATTGTATTTTTTCATTGAGATAACCCTGGTTTACAACATTGCATATGATTTAGGGGTATATGATCACACCTCTCAGACATCAGCACCCCCACAGTCCACCACAGTCCACTGGGTCCCTTCCTCTCTCTGTTTTCCACCACCCCACTCTCCCCATCTAGCAGCCTAGGGTCAGTGGGACAATTTTAAAGCACAATAAAATTTCATAAATCCCAACCCCAGCAATGCCAAACTTAAAAACATTTAAACATTAGATGATCTACAAAAAGAGAGGAGGGGTATTTACCAAGCAAACAAATTGTACCTATATGATCTTTAAAGGCATTTAAGAAATAATCATCATTTCACGGGCTCTTAACACCTGGCTTTCTTCTCTCATTATCTACTCACTCAAGCAGGATCTGCTAGACACCATCTGAGAACAGTTAAGAATACTATTTTAGTACTTAAAAATTAGTTGACAATTCACATTTCTTAAGTGTTCAGACTGACCTAGGAATTGTTCGGTTCATTCTATGCCTTAAACATCTGTAAGCCTGAATTAATCTCCCCATTTTAGAGATAAAGGCACTGAGGCTCAGGGTGCTTGCCCAAGGTCACTCAGTAGAAAAGAGGAATTTGTCCCATCATAGAACTAAGGGAGCCAGAAAGCGAGATTCTGAAATTAGATCTTATGTAACAGAGCCCTAATCGCCTCTAACTGGAAGTCTTCATCAGCATTTTATCTTGAACACGTTTTGTGAATTTAGCCATGCTGCTCCCAGATTATTCCATATGAATGAGATTTTTCCATCATGATCATAAGATGGCTTGCTATAGCCTCACTCCTGCCACGCTCCAGCTTCTTGTCTGAGGGGGCTCAAGGGCGAAGGATGAAAGCTCGGAGCTTGACTATCACAGACACTGGCTTAACCTGGGGAGTCCCAAAATACCACGCCTGGTAAATGGTGACTCGGGTTTTACAGGGCTTGCTCTTTCATCTACAAACGGTTTCCCCCACACATCGTCCCTCCGGCCCTCTCATTTTCTCACACATTCTGCTAAAACCAAACAGCATATGGTAGTAATGATGCCGTGCTATCAAATATAAACTAAGTGGTTTGACTTCGGGGTATTATTCTTTGTTAATTTTACTTCGTGGCCCAAATTCATTTTTGTTTCCCATTCCCTCTGTACTTCCTGGTTCCCAACAGGATATTCTGATAGCATTTCCCACCCAACCAGAAACAGGAAGCACCTGAAAAGTCATGAGAAAATATCCTTGTGCCAAGCCAAAGACCAATTTTTTAAGAATTCACAAATTCGAGACTTGGACAGGTGTCCTCATATTTAGTGGTTGTCCTCAATGAAGCGAACCTTCCCCCATGCTGACAACGTGGAGCTGACCCACTGGAGGCCCTGGGAAGGCCGCGATCACAGAACGGCGTGTGGTCTCTCCGGGCACTCTGGCCTGGGCTTTCTTGCAGGCACCTCACAATAAACTTCAGCAGCAAATGCAGTGGCAGCATCACAGCGTCCCTCCCCGCTGGGGGTCAACGACAGGCTGGAGAGACCCTGGGGCAGGAATGTGGAAGAGTGGGCCTCAACCAAGCCCCCCACATCCACCACGCCAGGTTTCCGGCTGGTCCACGGGGAGTGCACCCAGAGGCAGCTCTGTCCCATCCTTCCCCTGCACGCCCCATATGCCCAGCAGTGGACTCCACATCCTCTCTTCCAGGGGCCCCAACAGGCTGCAGTGTCTACATGGGTCCGTTTTCTATTATAAAATTCAATCATCCTGCCCTAAACCACGCTGAGAGTGGACAGAGCCTGAGGCCTCATGAAAGGTGCCCAGCAGTCCACGCTGGCATCGCTCGCTTTTTGAAACATCACATCCCCTCTCCAATTCCCCCTGTAGATAGGGAACTTCCTGAGAGCTGGAACTATGTCTCTTGGGTTTTATCTACCAGGCACTTAGCACAGCATCTAACAGGTACTTAATAGGATCAAGTGGACACTATTCCTGGTAGACAAATTAGTCACTTGCTTAGCACACTGGACATTAGTCCATTAGTAGGCGCTGTCCTGAGAACTTACAAGGATCAGCTGCTTCATGCTCTTCACAGCCCCGGAGGTGAGGTAGGCACACCAAGGGTAAAGAACTCATCTGAGGTCACACCACTAACAAGTGGCATAGCCAGGACCTGATCTCTGGCAGTCTGGGCTGAGTCTGTGTTCTTAGCCACCATGCAACTCTGCCTCTCCACCGGAAGGCATGCCCGTGATGGATAAAAGAAACACTTGGCCTTGAGCAAGCTGCATCCTCTCTGACCCTCAATAAAGACAGGGGAACAGTCTAGGTGATATCTGAAAGGTCTGTCAAACTCTAAAGTACTTCATCGTATTTAATCATAATATGATCCCTCACTTGGAAAGGAGCTTTTTTCCAAGTTTTTCCACTTAAGAGAAAATAACAGTTGCCGTAAAGGTGAAAGTAGGGATAGTTCAGACCAGACACAGAGAAGTGGAGATCACCAAAGCCAACAGAACAGACAAGGGATCTCAAACTACGGGCAGTGTCCCCACCTGGCCAGTTTAGTCTCCTAGAAAAATCTTAGCAGCTGTCATGGTCATTCCTTCCCCCTTATAGGCCCAAGAACTACAAAAACATTGTGTTCAGGCCACCATTGTTCCAAGGGGCTCCTCACGCCCGCCATGCCCAACACGCCCCACCCCTATCCCGCCCTGCGCCGGTGAGTGGGCGAGGACGTGAAAGTGCACGTGCCCATGAGGAAGGAGCTTGGGGCAGGGGCACCACCATCTTGCTCAATTCTCTTCCATTCCACTGGACATCGTCAAGTCAAGAAATAATCACAGCAAAGAGCCATCCTGGAGGCCTGCGTCCATCCCACAGCCAATGTTGCGTGAGGCATGTGGGTTCCTGAGATGGGCCCAGTGTCAGTCAGCGCTGACCCAATCTCCAGGGCAAACAAGAGCAAGCCTTCATTCCCAGACCTCCAGATGGGCTGGGGTCTGCCGATCTAACTGGGCTCTGGCGGCGGGTTCAGGTCAGCCTGCTCCACACCTCTCTTCTGGAACCAGAAGCCACGAGGGACCTGTTCTGTGGTTGTGTCTGAAGCACCCAGAGAGGACAGTGAAAACACCCTCACCCCTAAGCCTGGCCAGAGCCCACACTCTGCTGTGCGTGAGGGACGCGAGCCTGAGCAGGCTGGACCCAGCCTGTCACCGGGCCCTTGCCGCTCTCCCTGCCTCACACAGACGTCCGCGTGCCAAGCACCACACCAGGACAGCCACAGGAAGGGGCAGACAAGCAGGGCCTCCTTTTGAGAGCAGCAACATCCAAATGCATGAATGCATGTTCCCTCTTGCATTCAAACCCAAGTGAAGAAAAATACCAATTTCTCTGGGGCCTCGAGAAGAGTCAGTGAGAGAATGTGCGTCCTCACACCGACGCCAGCCGATGCTGACCCCACAGCTGACTAACAGCAGATGAGTGACAGTGCAGCCAGGGAGGCGGCAGGTCCCTGTGGACGTCCACTCAGGCTCCCCCTCCGCAAGGCTGTCCGGTGCCGACAGCGGCATGGCCCTGCTTCACAGCAGGTCTGCTGGGGAAAGCCAAGCTCGGGGCATTGCTTTCCGGGCTGGGTTCAGCCATCGCTGCCTGCACCCCCTTGTGCTCCTCTCGCATTTCCCCAGTCTGACAGCCACCCAAGCACTGGTTCCAGGGTCTCTTCCCTTTTCTGTCTGGGGAAAATTATTAGCAGCAGTCAAAAGACATTCCTGACCCATTATTTGTGAGTTTTACATTCCCTATCCCTCCTTCCCAGCTGATTACATTATCCTCTTTTCTCAGCTTTCCCTCTGGCCGGGGCAATAGGTGCACACAAGGCTAGAGTTCCCCCTCTTCTCTCTCATGGCCCAGCAGAGCAGATAAGGGGCCTGGGGTGGGGAGACCTGCTGTCTTAGAAGGAGAGAGGGTTGGTAGCTTCTGTGGGCCCAGTTGGTTCTCCTTGGGACCGGTTCACAGAACACCCCGGGCCTCCTGAGTCCCCTTGAGGCAACTCCGTGAGACAGAAAAAAGCAGATGTCCAGACAGCATTTCTCCTTGGTGGCCACAAAATCTGAAACCCAAGAAAACCCCAGTGGGGCCCAGAGGAAATGTGGACAAAGGCTCATGCAGGCTTCTGTCCAAACAAACTGAGGGAGGAGGATTAAAATATAAATAGCACAGCACTTAGAGAGTAAACAGGTTCTAGCTCACTCGGGTGCAGGCTAAGAACCCTGAGTGTACGTGCCACACAGCCGCAGAAAATGATGCCCAAGTCTGACCAGGCTGAACAGTGACTGGCTCGGTCATGCCCAGTGCACTGGTGTTGGAAGGTTTTCAGCTGGGAACCTGAGGAAATAGATTTTCCTTCAAAGGTCCCCAGTGGCCTGGGTCAGGAGCTCTTAAAACCCTGCTCAGGGTGCACCCAGTACTCAGGTGTCTGTCAGGGGCGTGCACCAGACGAGAAGGAAGGTCAGACCTGGCATGCGTGCAGCCCCTGATCTTGGGTCGTCTCGTTCTCCTGCCTGGGGACATTTGTCCTCATGTATGATGACCAGGAGCTGTCACAAGAGCCTGGTGACCATCTGGGAGCTGTGTGGGAATGTGGAAATCATCTGAGCCAACCCTTGGATTTTCAGGTGAGGAAAATGAGGTGCAGAGAGGGAAAGGAAGTTTCCCAAGGCTGCACAGTACTTGGTTATGCAAGGAAACCAATGGTTCTGCTTGACTTTTTGGCTGAGCTTGGTGGATTTCCATTTCCAATACTTCATAAAACGTGGGCAGAACCATGGGCTTTGTGGCAGAGATGGGCATGGCTGGGCAGAACCACTACCCCCTTCTCATTCGCTGGACAGAACCTCAGTTTCCCAGAGGCCATCCAAGAGGGCACACTCTTCCATCCTCCTTGTAGAGTTTGGAAAACTGGAGCGAATGGTGGCATAGAGATGGTGCGGGGTGAGTGAGAAGCAATAGCGCTCACCTTCATAGCAAGGGATCAGCGTTCTGCCTTTGGCCTGGAGGTTGGACGGGATGATGTAACAGAAGCCGTGGGGCAAGATGTGGTCTGTTTCATAGTAGACGTTCTTCCAGCGGTGGGCACAGGCCTACAGGACAGAGAGAGGTTCAGAGCAGGAAACTCAGCCCCAAGAGCTCACAACCAGACCCCCAAAGTGTCAGGTGGTTCTGTAAGAGAGAGGAAGAGAGGGCCTAAAGCTCTTCTTTCCAGCAACCCCACCTTTCAGCAGGCACTTTTCAGAGCAACAGGGGCGAAAGTGTAGGAACAAGCCCCCAGGAGACTACTAGGGAGACTCATTAAACAAATATGGAAACAAATGAGGACTGCAGCTAGTGCTGAGCACCAGGACAGCGAGCACAGAGTTAGGGGGTAAAGAATCTGAAGGGTGAGGAAGTCAGCCACACTGAAGAGACAGGGAAGAGTGTTTCAGAAGGAGGGAGTATCAGCTGCAGAGGAAGCACATGAAAGGCTTGGACAGTCAAGGGGAATAAAGGAGACTGGTGGAATGGTCTGGAATGATTCTGGTGGGGAGAAGGCACAGGCCACGGGGGTCTGGGATGACTATTATTTCAGTGGAAACATAACAGGAAGCTTCTGGGGAGTCTTACACAGGTAACTGGCTTGATCTGATTTGCAGTTTGGAAAGAGAATTCAGCTGCTACGTGGAGAGAGTAGTTGGGCAAGGGTGAAGGTGAACATCCAGGCACCTGGGCTAGGACAGGGGCACTGGAGAGAAGAGAAGGGGATGGCTTTGGGATGCCCACTGGAAGCAGGCCCCAGGGAACCACCACATATGGGAAGGGAGGGGTCACTGAGTGGGGGGCTCCGGGCAGCTATCCGGGCCTGGTTATTCCTGAGGTCATTCCATGATAGAATCACTGCCTGCCAGCATCAGTGCTTCACCTCTTCAAGTCAAACACTCACAGCTCCCTGGCACAGCCACTCTCTATCCAAAGGCAAAGGAGGATCCGCAGAAAGACTGAGCACCTGAGCCTGCCTACGGTCCTCAACCCACCTTCATTTCCTGCCTAAAAGTGAACTGTTTGGTGCATGTTTCTCAAGAGGCTGAAAGGACTGGGAGCATGGAGCTGGAAAAATGTATCACAAAGCATAAAATCATTCCATATGGCTATGTAATTGACTTTTTAAAGAAAATTTTAGTTCTGCAAACTTGAATCACTTATTATTATCTAATTATTATTACAAATTACAAAATAATTAGCTGGCAAATTAGTTCATTTTAGTTTATGGATTCACCAATGCCCCCAGCTCCTACGACTTTCATGTTTTATTGTATTTCGGGGTTGGAGGGACCATAAAAAGAGGCAGAAGTTCATCACGGGCCACCCTGACTCATATAAAGTAAGGGATTTCTGTGTTTGACGTAGTTTATTGTATCCTTGGTGTTTTAGAGTGCCATAAACTATTTAAGGAGTAATTTTGAAGAATTCCTAAGAGATCCAAATATCACATTCCACAGTAAACTAAGTGAAAGTTAAGGCATCCTCCAAGGTCAGAGATCAAAGTGTCAAAGGCAAAATCCATGCACAAAAACAAGGAAAAGTGCCTCTGAATATGAATTACAGAAAGAAAAGAATGTGTTTAGCATCAGTGATTATTTAGAATGTGATTATCATTCTCTTATACCCACATGTCAATATGACCCTTACATTAAAAAAACAAAAATGCCTAGGGACTGTCTCCAAAGCCCTACTAACTATAAATCTCTCAAATGAGTTTTGTGAGGAAAGAAGTGGGCAGAGCAGGGAAGATGAGCAGGAAACAGCAAGACTTGATCAAGCTCTGATCCCTAATAAGCATAAGAAAGGCAGGGAGGGTCTAGCACCAGCCCAAAGATTAGAACTTCATATATTTCAAGTTACAAGGATTGTTTTTCCTCCCAAGTGAATAAAAGGAGGATGAAAATGAGCAATATATTTCAAAGATGGAAACAGTACATCCTTCTGGGGGGTGGGGCGGGAGACTGGGGTGGTCTGGTGCTGAAGTCTGCCTCCCACCTTCTTACACATGCATGCACCCTGGAGATAGTCAGAGCTCTTACCTCGCCTCAGGTCCACCCCACACAACTAGGACCAAGTCCTCGCCAATGAGATCAGTACAGAGGGCAGGGAACTGATGTCACAGACACCCCACCCCCAAGAAGTTCTCCCACCAAGGGAGGCGGGAGTGGCCTGGGCAGCATAAAGTGCTGGGAAAGTTGTTCTGAGAATATTCAGCTAATGAAGAATATTCACCAAAATGTACACAGCAGATTTATGCACTTTCTTGCATGTGTGTTACAGCACAATAAAAAGTTCACTAAAAAAAAAAAGTCAGGAAACAGAACAAGAGAAATAAATGTAAAAATGTACTTTGTGGCTTTGAGCAAGGGACTGATGAGAAACGGGAAGCAGATAGGGACTGCCCTGATGTTTGGAAAGGAAATGGCAAAGTGATAAAAGACGGATGATACAGCTACCACCTAGAAATAAAGAAAACGCTCAATTCTTGGTTGACTGAGCCTTGGCAACACTGATGCAAAGCAGAAACATCACACTGAACATTTTATGTTTCACTCCCAGGCCCAAGAGAACAATCAGTGCCTGGGTGTGTGGTGCCATCTGCACACCAAGCATGTCACCTGCAGGGTAACAGCGTGAGAAGGGAAGGGACTCGCCTCTGATGGGGATGCTGCCTTTTCACCCCTTTTCCCTTCCCTGGGGAGAAACTGGAAGCCACTGCAACAGACTGACCGACTAGGCCGAGGCCAGCCTTCCAGCCCAGCCCCACATCCTGGGTCGTGCCAGAGCTGGTTGCTGAGTCTGTGGCTCGGAAAATGTCATTTATCACTGGGACACCAAACTCCCTGTCACACTTTCCCAATTCTCCTCCATTTGCTCCATTTGAAATCAGCACCAGATGACATTAAAAAACCAAATACTGAACCTTTCCCTCTTCCAACACAACCTTTGAATCCAATTATCAGGCTCTTTGGGAACACAGGTCTCATAGGCCCACACCCCCAGACCAAGTTCTCAAGACATGTCTGAAACAAACATTCTCTTGTTTTTAATTTTAAAGCAAATGCTTGCCTCCCAGAAAGCTCTGAGAGGTAGATTTGAGACATTCAAGAGAAAGACAAATGGATATGAGGCCTCCAAATTGTGAATGCGAACTCAGCCACCACTCCAGGTACCCAGCTGTCACCTGGCATTTCCAAGAGGCATTTCACAGCCTTTCGCCCTGTACTTCCTTCCATCAACTACTTAGATTCAGCCACTAAGAAGGTCTGACAACTGAATTACTTTCTAATTGTTTTAACACTGACACTCAGCCCTTGTATTATTCAAACACACTTTGAGACACTATTCCTTAGAGAGATCTTCTCTAGGCACTAAGAGCTAAAAAGGGAAAAGATTTGCTGAAATG
Source organism: Scalopus aquaticus (assembly GCA_004024925.1). Lineage (NCBI taxonomy): Eukaryota > Metazoa > Chordata > Mammalia > Eulipotyphla > Talpidae > Scalopus > Scalopus aquaticus. Next base: position 19,320 of record PVIJ01007455.1, on the reverse strand, counting down.
ACTTCCATACAAAAGGACACAAATCCATCATCCATATAAGGCATCAACATAAAGCAGAGGTCTGAACAACACAAGACATGGCGAAGCTTCTCCCAGACAGCACTGTCCCCAGTGACTGGCTTCATGAAGGAGGCAAAGTCTAAACCAGGGAAGACAGAGCTAGCTTAGGACAAGCCCTACCTAGCCAGACAGCACACATGCAAAAACTCATGAGGGTAACTCAGCAACAAGAACAATCCAGTTTAAAAATGGGCAAAGGGCTTTAATAGACATTTCTGCAAGAAGTTACCCAGATGAGCAATCGGCACACACAAAGATGCCACCATCACTAGCCCTCAGAGAAATGCAAACCAAAACCTTAACACTACGTCACCTCACCCCCCAAAAGGATGGTCGCTATAAAAACAAAAACAGAAAATAAGTGCAGTGAGAATGTGGAGAAGTTGGAACTGTTCCTGGCACACTGTTGGAGGGGCTGTAAAATAATACAGCTGTGGTAGAAAACCGTTAGGAGGTTCTGAAAAAAATTAAAAATAGAACTACCATTAAAATTGAGCAAACCCTTTTCTGTGTATGTAAAGAAGAGTTGAAGACAGGATCTTGAGGATTATTTGTACATCCATGTTCACAGCAATATTCTTCACAATAGCCAACGGGTGGGAACAACCCAACTATCTATCAATAGATGAGTAAAGAAAATGTGGTAAGTCACACAACGAAATGGAAGTCAGCCTTGAAAAGGAAGGAAATCCTGTCACATGCTATAACATGGGTGAGCCCTGGATGTTATACCAAGTGAAATAAAATAAATCCACCACAAAGACAAAAACGGCACAATTCCTCTTACATGAGAAATCTAAAGCAGTCAAACTCTTAGAATAAGAAAGTTGCCAGGGGCTGGGGGACAGGGGACAAGGTACTGTTCAATGGACATAATTTTGGTGTTGCAAGATGAATGTGTCCACGTGCTCTAGAGAACACTGTGCCTGAGTTGACGCTACAATACGGACACAGAATGGAGAAGACGGTGGATTTCCTGGGATAGGTCTCTGACCACAATGTTTTTAATGTAATGAGAAAAAGTGGATTTTGCTGGATGCCCCCAACTTCCTCCAGCACCCACAGAGTGGCTGCTGCAATGGACGGAACCATCATTGTGGAAAACACGAGGAAAAGAGCTTTGTGTGCAATGAGTTCAAACAAGGCGATCACAGCACCGTCACGCAGACGCTCCAGCTCTGCCTTTTCGGCTTCCTGTCTAAGCCGTGCCCAGGAACCTCACTGTTGCTCCGCAGCACCCTCTGGAAACCAACTATCAGCTACACAGAGACGATCATTCCATGGGGAGAGGAGATGGACTCCCAGGAGCGGTCTCTGGCTGCAGGTTCCATGCTCCCAGAGACGCCCTGCATGTGTTGCCCTCAGGCTGCGCTTTCTGTTTTCAATCTCAACCACAGGCCACCCTGATTGACAGATGGTCAGCTCCTTCCTCCCTTCCACAGCAGGGCAGACAAGTATCCTGGCCCTCCTGGGACTGAGTTGTCCAGTCAGAATCAGGCCACTATGTCTGGATAATGGAGAGGCTTGGCAAGGGCCCAGGGCTGCCCGTGACAGTGATTTAAGGACTGGAAACCAAGACAAACAGCAGGGTTTGGGTCCCTCAAGAGAACCCACAACATTTCCCAGCAGGGAGGCCCCACAACTCTGGCGACAGCGTCCAGCTGCTTTCTCTCTCCCTCTTAAGGGCCCAATAAGGGAGAGATGTTTAATTCGTGCTGAGACGGCAGGCAGGATTCAGATTAACAGCTTCTTCTAGGAAGAAGTCTAAAGAAAAGTGGACTCCTCTGCAAGGGGATCTCTGCATAGATCCGTAAGGAAAGCCTGCTTCCCCCAGGACCCAGCATATGGGCCAAAGGAAGTCTCTAATAAATAACAGCTAATATTTGTTTCCTTCTTGATCCTCTATTTTTATAACAGAAATACTAATATAGTGTCCCTGAGAAGCCAATGGTAAGAAAGACCTATGAAGTCAGAATACTGGTCCTCTCAGCGGGGAGAGCACAAGGGGAAACCTCTAGGGTGTTAACGGGGACGCGTGAGTGTGTCCTGAAAAAAATTCACCAACTGTGCACTGACATGTTAAACTTCAGTGTCACAGCTTAATAGAGAAGTCAGAAAAGAAAAGAAAAGAAAAGAACAAAGCAAGACCTCTGAGGGAACTAGGCATCCCTTGACTGTTGAGTCCAGTAAGACTTTCTAGAACTATGGCAATGCTTTCTTTCTGTACTGAAGTCAGATGTGCTCTTGAGCACTTGAAATGGGGCTAATATGAGTGAAGTACTGAATTTTAAACTTGATTTGGCAAATTTAAATAACTACACGGGGCTGGTGGCTGCTTTACTGGATAGTGCAGTGTAAGATATTCCAAATCTCAGGGTAAAGGCCTTATTCTTTACAGCTCCCTCAAACCAGTGGATCAGAATACACCATAGCCTCCTTCAGAGTCCAGTAAATGACTGCCTAAAAATAGCATGTATGGCATGAACTATGATACCATGTAGGAGTAAACAGCAATGTACTACTGACACACACAAGGATGAGTCTCAAAAATACTACTTTGAGGGAAAGAAGCCTGGCACAAGAGAGCACACACCTGAGGATTTCATTCATATGAAGGTTTGGAAAAGCAAATGTTGCCTATGGTGATACAAATTTTCAGAGTGATTGCCTGGGGGAGGGAGGAGTTGACTAGAAAGGAACGTAAGAGAACTTTTGGGGATGACAGAAGAATTCCATAATGGTGTACAATCGTCAGTACCCATGATAATCTGAAGATCTGTGCATTTTAAGTACGTTAAATCTCAACTTTAAAAGATACACACCAGGGCCTCCCTGGTGGCGCAGCGGTTGAGCGCTGCACTGTGGAGCTGGCGGCAGCTGCGATGCGAGTTCGACGCGATGCGAGTTCGACACCCAGCCGGGGAGAGTCCCGCATGGTGTGATAGACCTCTCCTGCCTCGCCCGCTGCTCCCCTCAGCAGTGTATTTCTGATCTGCCTGTTCTGCTCCCCACTCTGTCTCTGGTGAACCCTCTCACCGCCCCATGCCTCTGGCCTGTACCCCAGCTTGTATGTATAAATAAATATAAAAAATAAATAAATAAATAAAAGATACACACCAAAAAATCCTTAATGGATGAGAGTTTACAAATCACTTTCACATGCATTTCGTCACATTTTTCAACAATCACACCTTAGCACCCTAGAACAGATATTATTAGGGAAGAAAATAAAAAGAGGAGTCATCTGTCCAAGCAGTCACCCAGAATAGGCAACTTCAAAGCCATGTCCTTATCACCACGCCACCAGCTTCCCAAGGGGTCAACATCACTCACTGTCACAGTGCCACCCCCACCCGGTGGCAATCCGGGGGGCTTACCAGCACGCGGCCATCTGCCTTGGGCTGCCGGGCCAGGCTCACACCCATCCACTCATCATCCCGGTCTTCCCGGCAGGTCTTTCCACAGGACATGCCGCGATTCTTCCCTGGAGGAGAAAGAGAACAGACAGACTCGGGTTGGGGACGACTTTCTGCGGGCTGTTTGTCAATGGGAAGTCTACACAGAGCCCACGCTGTGTGTACAGACGCATCAGGAAATAAGAAGCTTGCGACAAAACATTAAATCAGCACCATCACTATGTGTATTATTTATTTCAGTCAATACTTTTTCCACAGCTGGACTAACTCTTGAGGAAGGGAGCAAACACACTGATTTATGCTCTGAAGCAAGATTCTTAATTTGTTATATGCCATTAAACAGCTTATAGCCCAGTCATTCTGAGTAGCACTAGAGAACAGCATGGACACCATTCCTGGGAGAGAAAATCATTAGTTCTACATTAAAAAAAAAAAAACAGCAGATAGAAGATCTTAATGAGAAAGAACTTTGGAGACAGTGAAGACTTGAGGGATGATTATTGTAATAAAATAGCTCCTAGGCATGGAACATCTATAAATACCAAGCATCGTTCTGTGCATTGACCTGTGTTCTCAGTCAAGCTAATCCTGGTGAGGTGGGTGTCTTGGTCTTGACTGCATAGGTGAGGAAACTGAGTCCAACAAATCTTTAAGAATTTTTTTACAAGTCCCAACTGGTAACTGAGAGCACTGGGCTCGAACCCAGGCAGAATCATCTGATTCCAAAGGCGACACTTTTGCCAATAGACCAAAATGAGTCTTTAAAAAAATTCTGTGATCATCTTTTCCTTCTTGAAATCCGAATTCTAAAATTGGTTTCAATGGCCTCTTCCTTTATACAGAGTGAAATCCGAATGCCCTACAGGCCTGTCGGCCCCGCATGATCGGCCCTACCCCCCCCCACCTCCTCTGCTTCCACTCTCTCCTGCTCACCACCCCAGCTGCAGGGCGCTCGCTCCACACCTTAAACACCGCTCACTCTCCTCTGCTCGGGGCTTCCGTCTCCTGTGCCTGCCCCGTCAACTACCACGCTGCTTCCCAATCATGTACTGCCCAAATCCCCACCACCGCCCACTGGTCTTCTCACTGTCTGTTATTTATTTTAATGCCTCTTTCGTCCACTCATTTGTAAGGTCCAGGATGGTAGGACGCTTGTTTGTTCACCAGTGTTTCCCAGTACTTAGTAAATAGCTCATCAGTAACATAATGAACGGATGGGTGGGTGGATGAGTGGAAGGAAGAGTGGGTGAACAATCAGGCCCCCAGGGAAAAACAGGAAAGTCTGAGGATTCAGAACCACCTTGGCAGGAGTGTCCACCCACCTCGAGCCATGTCCAGTTCGGTGCATCTCCGGTCAGGGTTGGTGTGGACGCGACACTTAAACACAGCCCCAGGGGACTTCACTGAAGTGCTGTACTTGGAGTCCGCCTTGGGCGCCCCCACAAGAACCCTGCACATCAAAAGAAAGGACATTCTGTCATGACCCACTCAGACACAGGCAGCTGATGGTTAAATTCTCACCCAGCCACGGGTAGGCTGTCTGAACGACCTCTGGGAAACCAGACCCAGCATCACACTGTGTTGGGGGGATGGGAGTCCCTCTCAAGCAGAACCCCTCAAGCAGAAGTGGGATTAGAACCCACAGCCCTTGGGAAACCTTGGCAGCACCTTCCCAAACAGACCACGCCTCCTGCCACCCACACGCGGGCAGCTTGACTGCACCTGGAGCTCTGATGCCACGCAGGATGACAGGCAAGAGGAGACGCCAGCAAGCACAAAGTCATGTTAGAACATCAAGATCCCCTGGGTTTCTGGGGCTGAGCCTCCGAGCCACCAGGGCAAGCCAAGGGCTGCTCTCGCTCACCCCAGTCATGTTTTCACAGGTGAGAAGAATCTGCAGCTTGACATATCTAAACTGCTGAACCCCCACAGCCTCCCCACGTGCCAGACCACAAAAGTTGGGGAGCACAAAATGCCTCCTCCACTCAAAAACCCCAGTGGGGTAGGGCTGGATCCAAAAATGCCCACCAACACCAAATTCACATCGGCAAAGTGCGTAAATGCCACTTGCAATTGAATGTTCTAAAAATGACAAGAAATCAGCAAGGGGGAGAAGTCATCACACATGAAGGGAGGGGTCTGGCAGCAAGAATCAGCAGTGACATGTCACCCCCCCAGACTGGCATCAGCAAGCGGGACATCCCAGAGAGTGCCACCCCTCCAAATCTACAGACTGAGTCACAAGTTACCCACGCAGAAGGAGCCCTGGAGGCCTTAAGCCTCAGGCATTGTTTTCTCAGCCTCGAACTGAGACTGAGAGAGGCCGAAATGTATAACAAAATCTCAAGTGGAGAGGGACCTTGGTTTTTCCTTCCAAGCCCAAACTACTCACTGGTTCTAACAACCATGGTTGATCAAGCTAATAATAAGCCTGCAGTTCAAACACTACACTGGCTGATCAGATGAGAAGGTTTTTCCCAAATCCTGTGTCATGGGAAATGAAGCACGGGATGAGGGCCGGGTGCGTGCATACGTGTGCAGGACGTTGGCAGGGCTGGCGCACTGAGGGCTGTGCTTGTCTCTGTGTTTACGGAACATCGTGGCTTCCTCTGCAGCCCAGCATGGCTCTTTACCTAGGCCACCCGCCAGCAAGACTGCTGCTGCAGGCTGCTCAGGCGCTGGGCTCTTCTGAAGTTTGTTCAGCTGGAGATTAGCCAGGTTGATCCCAGGAGATAGTGTGATGGCCCAGAGTTCAGGGCAAGCCACTGAAAAGATGCCATCTGCTTTTTCTCTCGTTATTCTGAGTTACAGAGACGCCCACCCACTTCCAACATCCTCCAGAATCTCCCCTGGCATTCCGGACAAGGCAATAAGGATGTTTCCTCTGCTCTCTACAGTTACCATAGAAGAGGGCCTGAGCATCTCCGCCAACAGGCTGCCACCCATAAATCATCAGACCATTCTCGCCTTTGCTGGCTACTTCAGGGGTGGTCTGAGACCAGCAGCATGGAGAACTCCTCGGAGTCCAATCAAAAGACAAAGCTCAGCCCCATGTCCAGGCCACTAAATCAGAACATGTGTTTTCACGAGCTCTCCAAGTGATGTGCCACAGAACCACCCACACTAAATGCCAACAACCACGTGGATTTGGAGCCAGTATAGGCAGTAGACCCTAGAGAGGAAGGCTCCTCCCTAGCCTTTCCCCACAAAAAGCTGCGCATTAACCTTAAAAACATTTTAGGGTCCTCTCAACCCAGAATGCTGGACTTCAAATCACAAGGACAACTGGACTGGCTCGTAAGGGGAACTAGGAGGGCGCAGGTGGCGGCCACGTCCCCGGTGGACAGACGCGTGCTTCATCCTCACAGCAACCTGGTGGGGGCACCCCCACTTCACGGGTGGCCAGAGAAGGCCGCAACACTTGCCCAAGCCCACAAAGCGTGGTGACAGGGCCGAGCTGCAGCACCCACTCCCCTCCTCTGCCCACCCCAAGTCAGACAGAGGGAAAGGAGCCAAAGAGGTACTGTGTGCCTCTCCCAGCCCCTGGACCAGCCCTCACACTGTGACGCTGCTTGGAAAAGCCCACATGCGGCTCTGTGGGCGGCTCCCAGCATAGAGCTTGGATTTGGAAGTTCCATCACACCCATAGGCAGACAGGTTTGGAACAGAAAGGAGGCTCTCTCCTCCTCCTTGCTAATCAACCACCTTTCTAAAGAGTCTACACTGCTACATGGTGTTGCCTTGAGGTTCGCCTCTCTTAATGAGCAGCTCAGGCGACTATTTGGAAATGTGGGCCCATCACCTGCCAGCGGTTATGCTCAGAGATTGTCTGATATCTTGCTCAAGGCAACCCCAGCCAGCAGCATCAAGTGTGCTCGTTACTCGGAGATGGTGGGATTTGAATCCAGGTGTCCAGGTTCAAGGGCATGGTCTTTCCAGTCTCTCCAGAGGCCGCTGGAGAGAGCCGTTGAGATGCCCTGTTTTCCAACACAAGCACCTCCGTGACTGACTTGTGTGTGGTCAAGATGGCTAAAACTGCTCCATTCTGGCTGCCCTGCCAGCCTTGAACCCATCCCTCACACCCCAAAGCAAAGGGCAGGTCAAGTCCCTGGAGAGCAGGGCGCACGAGAGGGTTGAGCCACAGCTGCCTCCCTGAGGAAGGCTGGGAACAGAGCATCTCAAAAGCTCCTCCCTCCCTCCCCACAAATGCCACAGTAGAGATTCCACAGGGAAAAATTACAGCCATATCCAGGACAGCAACTGGGGATTTAAAACCTTAAACCCATTAGGTTTCTTTTCATGCATTTGATCCCACAGCCAAAGCTTCCCCCAGGGACCCACATTTCAGTTAACATGAGTCAAATTCAATCACTATGTCCACCACGCCGCAGGGAAACCCCAGGAGTCCACATCCACATCCCATCCTGGGCAAGAAGCAGGCAAGACTTGACCAGAGGGGGAGGCAGGGCCAGGCAAGGGTCAGAGGCAGCCCCTCCCACCACACTGAGCCCTGCGCTCCCAGAGGGAAGATGGCCACCAGGGTCAGGTTTGCCAAACCCAGCTGTGGAACAGGAAAGGGCGCTGAAATGCCTCTTTTTATATTTGGGGAAACTGAGGTTCCCAGTGCCAAAGCAGTGAATACAGATTTTTAGGGGTTATACCTGAGCTCTTTGAGGGCAAGTTATTCAGGGTGGTAAAATAAAAGCAGCCCAGGGTTAAGACAGGGTTCAAATTCTGCCTCTACCACTGAAGAGCTGTGGGACCTCAGCCAAGTTGCTTAACCATTCTGAACCTCGAATTTCCTCTTCTGTAAAACAGAGGTATAAAAGTGTTCCTAATAAGGGTTCTTCTAAGGTTTAACACTTGGTGTGCTGGCCATTTTCTGTGCCACCACATGAATGGTCCAAGCATTCAATAAAACACACACAACTCCTGAACTACTGGATATTAAAAAAACTGTAGTATCTCTCATAAAACACCTTATACTTTCACCAAAACAATGTGTAAAGCTTCTAGACTAAGTACGATCGAAGAAATAGCTCCTAATAGTTCCAAATAATCCACCGTGGCATGAAAAACTGGAGACTAGATGAACACGTATTAGTATGTGAGCAGACCACAAAGTGTTAAGACATGTATATAAAGCACATGGCAAGGTGCTTGGTACAAAGTAGTCACAATTCATCCTTCCCATTTCCAGGCCCTTTTCAATTTGACTGTGCAGCGTCTTCTATCAAGAGGTAGAGTCTGTTTGCCCTCCTCTCCAGCGTGGGCAGGCCCTGTAACTTGAATTGGCCACCAGTATGTGATGGTGGCGTGGTTTCAGTTCCAGCCTAGACTTTAACAGCCAGGCACACTTGCTCTCCTGGCACAGCCCAGTCACAAGTACAAATCCAGGTTGCCAGAGAATAAAAGACAGAACAGAGATGAGCCATCCCAGCTGAAGTCATCCTAGGTCAGTCAACCAATCCAGAAGCTGATCACAGATGCAGGAGTGAGCTCAGCTGACAACAGAAGAACCACCCAGCTGAACCAGGCCAACACGACTAACCACAGACTCATGAGCTAATAAGTGGTAACTGGCTCAAGTCACTGAGTTTCACGATGGTTGACTAGGCAGCAGCAGAGTAGTAATAGAAAACGGATGTATCAAGTTGGCATGCTACCTTTGCAGCAAACTGCAAACTCCATTCTTAGCCCCCCAAAAATCTCACTGCCAAGCAGGACCACAAGTTTTTTCCAAGGTTTTGAGATTATAAGGCTGGGTGGGGTAGGAGAAACACCCTAAAGATGTGCCAGCTCCTCTCCAGCTGTGTGACGATGCCAGTCCCATGACTACTTGGACCTTCTCAGGACAGCGTGAGGCACCACAGGAAGTCAAACAGCAAAAAGTGTGGGCACCTAGAGCACCTGCCTTGCATGGCTGGACTAGGATCTTTCATCCGCCAAGGTCAAGAACAGATAGAAGTTCTCCCAAAAGAAGTATCACAGCACTTTTTCCTCCTTAGACGCCCAATGCCTTGTGCAGGGATTTTATGGGGGCACAGAGGGCAGGCCAGCATTAAGAAAGACCCACTAGGTTCAAATCACAACTCTGCAATCTACTTGCTGGGTAGCCTTGGACGTGGCTTTTGTGCTTGGTAGTAGCAGCTCCCGCTGTATCAGGACAACTGAACAGAGCACCTCTGGCACATAGCAAATACTCATAAAAGGCAGCAAGAACAGTTTTTATTCTGAGAACCCTCGGGTGGAGTAAATAAAGAGAAAGGGGTAGAATCCATCCCAGAAAATGCTCAGTCAGCCAAAAAAGTAGTGTGGCCACTCCCAACTGGCCAAGAGCAGAGGCACAGACAGTTCTCCCCCACCCCCCATGGAGAGCACCTTGTCAGGCAGTGAATGATCCTTAGAGGCTGCTGCCCCAGCCGGGGACTCAGATCTCAGCAGATGCACCAAGAGAGCACAGCTAGAAAAGAAAGCACAGCACAAGAGCCCATGATTTCTTTCCCCACCCGAGGGCATCAAGGGAACACTAAATGTAAGCACTGAAGCAGGCTATAGATCTCTGGGAGATCTTCCTGGTTTTTGTTATTGTTTTTTAATTATTTATTCCTGTAATTTTTAAATTATTTTCTTCCTAAAAATAGGCCTAATTTGTTTCATTTTGTATTAACATTCTCACCACCACCCTGAAAATAAAGGCCTACCTCCCAGACTCACTTGGACCTTGGCATGGGGACCAGAACTCACCATCAGGGGTGACCGCCCACCTGCTTTGAGAGAAGGAAGAGGGGTGCAGCAGAAGTCTAGGATTTACAATCCACAGGTCTCTGATGAAAAGGACCACCTCAGCTCCTTTTTGGAAGGAGCCAGAATGTAAAGCACAACCATATTTATGTGGCGACCACACGTAATGAAGAATGTCTTATGTAAAACCATCTCGTTCATTTCTGCAATGAGTACTGCACTCAAACTGCAATAAATGAATATACGAATCAACAACCGTACTGAAGCAAAGTTAGCTAAAGGCTCATAAATAAGCAGCCCCGAGAGGTGCCCCAGGGAAGTGACTGCTACTGTAATTTCAAAACTTTTCCAGTGAAGCAGGGCAGGACAGAACCTTGTGAGACAGTCCTGGGTGCCTTAAAACCCCAAGCTCTAATTCTTGACCTCTTGACAGGCAAAGGCACAGGGGCAGCTCTAACACTCTTGTCATGTACCTCAGCAAGTGACACCACTGTACCTCAACTTCCCCTTTGTGAATGAGGCTAGAAGGAGACCCACCTGAGGGACCATTAGAAGAGCTAATCCTCTGAAGCATGAGGAACAGCACCCAACACACACTGAGTACCCAGCAAGTGCAGCTCCGCTGCGGCTGTCGCCATGCTGTGAACTTCAACTCACAACCAAAGTCCTTTTTGTTCTCCCCAAAAAGAGAAATTGGGGACCAAAGGAGCCAGCCTGTGATTTCAAAGAATGAGTTTTTCCCTATCTTGGATTTCACTTTCGCCTCCTAAGGCTCTCTCCAGCAAAAAGGAAGGCCATGATACTACACTTTATTCTGTTTTGGTTGGTGGCCAAATCCACTTGGCTTAAAGGATTTGTGGTTCACAAGGTACCAGGGATGAGGTCTTGCTGCTCCCTCTAGTTGAGAGTTTGTCAACTGCTCTGATGACTCAAGGAAAGGCAGGGCTCCCCTTCCTCACACCTCTTCCCCAGACAGCGGCAGCAGGCACCCTGTGGGTCAGCTAGCTGCGGAAATGCTCTGCATTCTGCTAATGACAGTTTCCAGGGCCCAGAATCCTAATGCTCCTGATACAGAGGGATGCGCAAAGGGTCACACAATCCCAGTCACCACTACTGTCTTCTGTAGGGTAAATGAAAGTTGCTCAGGCTCCTGCACCACTGGCCTCTGTGGCTATCACTGTGGCCTTGAATGCAGGAGCCACGTGGGAGCGTGGGCTCGGGGTACACATGCCTGATGGCGGCACCTGGAGTATGCTGTGGGCATGCATAAGTGGGCAAACCTGGGCCTGGAGGTGGAGCATATAAGGGCAGCAGCAGAGGACCATGTGGCAGAAGATAGCGTGGCAGAGTGGGGCGGAGAACAGCTACGAGAGGGAGAGACCACGAGAGAATGCCAGAGAGCAAAGATTCGCCGGGGGCTTGGAGGCCTGCCAGCCTTCCGGCCCCTGCATCCCCCATCTGCCCTGCGCCTGGGTGTTGCACTACAATTGGTGTCGAAAGATTATTAAAACCCGAAAAAGCCTCTGAGGGCTCTGGACTCTCCTTTACCCGTGTGCCTGGATCAGCAGAGAAGCTGCCCTGTGCGTTGCTGGACTACACCTTCCTAATAGAGCCACTCACCCAGGACAGGCTCCACGGCCTCCGTGGATTTGGACATTACCTCCTGCTGTTCAGCTGCAAGGCACCATCAGCTGGCAACCCCCAGCTGCAGTCCCTTCAGGCTACCACAAGCAAAGGCCACACTGTCCCCAGGCAGCTGCAGCCACTGACTGATGAGGGGTGGGAGGAGAAGCCATTTCTGCCCCATGGTGGCTGTTGAGCTGGTTGAGATTTCAATCAAATCTATATCACTTTCTGAGGCTCTCCCTGCCCAATCCTGTTCCAGCTCCTTGTTCTTTCAGGGGCCTCCCGCCCACAATTTTCTTGCACGCCTATCTGTCTCAGCATCTGTTTCCCGGAGGATAAAAACTGACACAAGCCCCCGCAGTCCGCATGCATTGTAACTATTGCAACTAGGGCTGGGGTGGGTCTCAGACAAGGCATTTGACGACCAGCCTCGGGTCCCCACTCACCAGGTTGTCCCAGAGATTCAGCTACCCAAGCCGTGTGCCTGCAAAAGCACTGGCCTCCTGCAGAGGCCTAGCAAATACTATCTGGTGAAATCATTTTGCTTTCTTAAAGTTATATGCTACTCTCTTGAAAGCAAATTTCTGAGATCATAGCTGCTTTTAATGAATGTGAAAACGACATTGGCCATGGACAAATCACAACAGGCGTTATCAGAAGGAGACCATTTCCTGGCCAGCGTGGAGTCGCCGGGGGCCGGAGCTGGGAGGGACCCAGCTTTCACACTCTTACACCGGGGCTATTAGTGGCTGGCTGAGAAGACTGTCTTCTTGTCCTGGAAGGTTCTGCTCTGGAGAAGACAGCTGCTTCTACCCCAGAGAGCATTCAGCACTAGCTCAGGAAACAGCGCCCTCACTGGTTTCTCAAGATCTTCAAGGAAAAGCCTTCAGCAGTCCCCAGGCATACTTCCGGAGTCCTGAGAACCTGGGCCTCATACATGTGTCCGCCCTTCCTGAAAGCTTGAGAAAGCAGCTCTGCAGGGTCAGGGGGATCCAGAAACAAGGTGCAAAGATGCTGCTTCGAGAAAATCCCAAGGGGAAAGGAGCTGCACCCCCTCCCGAGAGCCTGGCCTGGGACAGAAGTGGCAGGAGAGGGCAGGCTGCCACGGTCATTTCTGGGTCTCTTCTCAGTAAGATTGGGGAGCGCAGTGGCTGCAGGGCCCCTGATCCCAAGGTCCCCCATCTAAATGCTTTACCTTCTCAAGGATCTCACCTCTGTCCCTGTGTCTGCCAAGGACAAGCCTCTCCGCTGAAACCCACGCCAGAGGTTATATTGTGCCAGAAATGAAAGACTAGAGCCGTAACCTTCCGCCCATGACGCGTGAAAGGGTTTTCCATTCTTGAGTCTCTACCCATAGCACAGGGCAGGTATGCCAACGCTTCACGAATGAAAGGGAAGGAATTCAACCTCTCTGGCTGCCCACTATTAATTTTTAGCTAAATTTAAGTGTCCCGGTTTGTTTTCACACTCAAATATGCCAAGGGTCAATTTTCCTTTTATTACCCTTTGATCTTTGTGTCTTAAAGACTCTGCTCTAAACCACCCCTGTCCAGGAGAACTTTCTGTGATGATGAAATTGTCCTGTGTGCTGTTCGGCACAGTAGCCACTGGCCCCGGTGGCTACCAAGCACTTGAAATGTGCCTAAGGTGACTGAGGAATTCTTACTCTTATTTGGTTGTAATTAACTTTAATTTAAATAGCAGTACATCTGGCTAGTGGCAACTGCCCTGGCAAGGCAGAACTGGCTGGCTCATTCTTTCAATTCTCAGCCTCAATGCCAATCGAGGATGTTATGTTCCCCTGGACTGAATCGCCTCCTATCTCTCAGTGAATGCCGCTCTGAGAGCCTCAACAAAGCAGGAGATTCCATTTCCAAGCACTTGCTCTACGCCTGAGCCCAGCCGTCGAGATGCACCCCGAGAGATGCGGCAGGAAGCACACTGCCAGAAAGGAAGGGAGCGCACCCAACCACCTCAGACTCAGGGGGTGAAGGCAAGGGTGTGAAAGACACCCATATTGGGCGCTGGGCAGCAGCTGGGCTGCACCGCTTCACGTCCAGGGGGTTACAGTTGTCTTCCCCGCAGCTGAGGAGCAATGTCTAAGGGAAGGGGACAGAAATCAGCTTTGTCCATGTTCCCTGGCACCTACCATTGTTCTTCAAAGGGTACAAGATGACCCAGAGAATTTGGATGGGGGGGGGAGGGTAGATATAGGAGAGGGAGCTAGCTCTGGGCAGGCAGAAGCCCTCTGGCTGTCATTGTAAAAAGGGAAACTGTGTCACTTGCAAGTCTGCATGCAAACAGATACAAATGACATTGTAGCTCTGTCCACCTGGCCCCCCAGGCCAATTCACACTGCCCAGAGCATGGTGACAGAGGGCCCGCTCAAGCCAAGAACTTTGGGACATGCTGGGTCTGGGGCTCTGCCCTCAGTGGCTGCAGAAGCTGGACTTGGGCCCCCGGGCTCCGGAAACCAGTGTTACTCCATCCCTGACAGAGACTCAGAACCCTCTGGGTTTATAAAATAGCTGCTAGGAATGCTCAGTTCTGGGGTTAGAGAAGAGTCAGTTCTACTGACACAGCATACCCATGTGCTTTGTGAGGTGCACCTGGGGTCCCTCAACAACATGAACCCTCAGTTCTGCCACCTTCAGTGCTGACCTTGCTTCCTGAGCTCTACCCCTGCCTGCCAGCACATTCTTCTGCTCTCTTACCCTACAGAAAACACACCCTTTCACCTATAGAGAGGTAGCATGAAGCAAACTTAATAAACCACGAAATAATGAAGCAGCTAAACAATTCCTTCAAGACACCAGATACAAGGCTTAATTGGCATTTATCTTTTCCTTTCCAAGTTTCAATGTTACTTTTCCTGTTCATGGCGCTGTTCACCTCCCTCACCCATCTTCACAATCTGTCACCCTTTTAGTCACCTCAGGCCGTTGTGTGTTTCCCTTACACTAGAACAGTCCTTTGGCAAATTACTCCCAAATCTGGTGCCTGAATAAACTAATGCATTTCTCTAAATTACACACGATAGCTTCATTTGCATCTTGGAGAAGCACAGAAAATGCCCTAAAACCTCCCTCCTCTCTCACATAGCAATTTTAAGTCCAGGAATTTATTTGAAGGAAATAATTAAGGATGTCCACAAGGGTTTAGTTACAAAGATGTTTACCCTTGCTATTGTTTGTAATTGTGAATAACTGGAAACAACCTGCATGTCCCTTAAGAAGAGCTAGAGGTCCAGGGACCAGGGGCTATTTGGTAAGATGAGACTAATAGTCAGTTACTAAGACAATCAACCAACCCCAGAACTGAATATTAAGGTAGATCCAGATTTCACAGGACCCGAATCTTATAACCTTAAATGTGACTTCAAGAAAGTAATTAAGAGTTAATATAAAATCATCAATATTAAATGAGGCCCAGGTGCCTGGGCAAGCAAGAGACTATAATTTCATGAGCCTCATGGTAAGTCTAGAAGAAAAAAGGGAAAGGAGGAGATGCCAAGACTGGGCAGCAGCATCAGTAGCAAATAACATCCAAGGTCTAAGACGAAGAATATTGGAGGAAAGATGAAAGAAAAAAGATAGGGAGGAAAATAATTGAAAAAAAAAAGCAGCAAGAAAAGGAAGTAGATAAGCGAAAGTTAAAATAAAATTCAAACAATGTAGGGGAGGAAAAAAAAAGTTGCTTTCAAAGAAATTTCAGAGCAGTTAGCTGGCGCCTATGGCACGAGCACTCCCATGGGGAAAGCAGGACTCAGGAACAGCAGCAGAGCACAGCCTGGCTGTGTGGGTTCTACGGGCCCTGAGGTTCTGTCCACCGGCACAAGGCCACGCACCAGCACCGGGCTCCACGCCGTTTCCCCCGGTCAGCTGAAGAGAATGCCACTCTTCCTCACTGCGCTTGCCAAATCAATTCACATGGCACAGCTTTTCCTCATGCCCTGTGTAAAACAGGCAGACACTGCTCCTGACTCCCCCTAGGTGTTCCCCAGCTGGGGCAGCTTGACCTGTGGCCCATCCAAATGCAGGTATGAGGTCGGCACCTGTCCCTCCAGGCACTGAAGATATTTAAAAGCTCCGAGAAGCAAGCCCCGCATTGCAGATCAGGCACAAGGCTGCCGCCCCTTCCCAGAGGAACGCTTCGGTTTTTGACAGTTCTGCCCACATGCTCTGAGCCAAGGTCACACAGTTCAGTTTGGAGCCTGCTGTGGGATTCTAGGCTGTTTCCAGCTGCTTCCACCCAGGCTGTCTTCTCTACCAAATCTAAGCCCACTGTGGACTCAGTGCGAGGACACAGAAAAGGTGTTCAGCCTGCTTTGCTTTGAAAGGGGGATTTGGCAAGGGCAGGAAAAGCCAGTCCTGCCTTAAACTCAGCCACTGGGGTAGGTTGGGGTGTGGGAGGCAGTGGTGGGGGAGTAGCAGCTACAAGAATTTTCAAAACTGGTTGTCTCGGAGGCGGTGCTCCTGATCAGCATGATTGCTAAGGGGCTGGCTGGTCACGGAGTCCCCACTTTCCCCAGAATGTTTGAGGACTCCCATCCACAAATCCACGCTTTTTCTGTCAGCCTCTGTCCAATTCAGACCAAGAACTACAGCTGAAAGCACTGGGTGGCTGACATCGCCCTCCCAGCCTGCAACCCCTAAGGGTGCTCGCCCCAGTGATCACACAGTAAAACCAAGACCAGAATAACTACCGCCTGGAACGCATGTGGTAGGGGAACTACCCACAAGCACACTCTTTGATGAGGTGACACTGGTGTGGTGGTTTCATTAACCAGCTTGTCCAGGAGGGAAAGGTCAAGGAGAGACCAACCTCCCCCAGGTGCTTCTCCTCTGAGGCTGGTCCTCTAAGCAAGCTCAATAGGGGGAGAGCTCCAACCCCTTGGGACTTAGGGGATCACTCACGAAGCAACTGGACTGTTGACCTCCACAGAGTCACCTAAAGCTCTCCTAAAGCTTCTGGTGCTTGTCACCAGGTCGGACGACCCATGTCAGATGATACTAAGGCTGTACCCCAAATCACCCACCAAGCCCCAAAGGTTGGGTCCCCTGGCGCCCTGGACCACCTTCCTTTGGGGCATTCTAAGCATCTCAGTTCTCTCACGTGGAGAGCCTGGTGAGGGAGGAGGGGCTTCTGGGCTCCAATGCGTTGCTTTGGGTCCCACACACTAGGCTCCCAGGAGACTCAATGCCCCCCCACACACCCACACACAACTAACATACACACACGCACATTCAGCCCAGTCCCTCGCATCTCCGAGTTACTCTGTTTCGTGCGCGCAGCGGCGCTGGGAGAGGTTTGAAATCGCTGAGGCGGGTGGGGTGTCATCAAAAGTTCCCCGAAACTGAAGAGACCGCATCACGAGTGCCCCGTCTCCTGGGACCCTCTGGCATTCGGGCCCTTAAGCCGCCCCTCGGAAAGAGGAGCCAAGTCACTTTGCGATGCGAGTTAGGGCAATCCTAGTCGTTGGGAGTGTTGGGGAGAACTCTAGCTCACTCCGGGCTGGCACCCCGGGGGAGCGCCAGGCCCGGCCCCCTCGCCTCGGGGCGCCAAAGCGGGACGGCGGAGCGGCGTCCTCCCTCTCCCCGCCTTCCCTCCGTGGCTGAGCTGCGCGCAGCGGAGACATTTAAATCGCCCCCTCGGGACGGCGGCGTGGAAGAGGCCGGAAAGGCGGCGGCGGGCCGGGCGGCGGCGGGCCGGGCCGGCGGGGCACTCACCAGCGCGTGTTGTCGTGGACGTGCTCCAGCACCGCGTAGCCGAAGAAGGAGCCCGCGGGGCCCTGGAAGCGCACGGGGCGCTGCGGGTCGAGGTTGTAGGCGCCCGCCGGGGTCCCCGCGGCCACCAACGCCAGCAGCAAGGCGCGGAGCCCCCCGGCGCCCCTCCGCGCCGCCGGGCCGCCCATCCCCAGCCGGCCGCGCCCTCCGCTCTGCCCGGCGAACACGACGCCCAGCGCGCCGGCAGCGGGGCCGCGGGGGCCGCCGACGGCCGGGAGGCTCCCGGGGCAGGAGCTCTGCCTTCGGACGCTGGCGGGCTGCGGCGCCGGGAGCGGCTGGCGGGCTGAGCGGACGCCGAAGGCGAGCACAGGGCGGCCCGGAGCGGGCGGCGTCCTCAGTCCGCCCGAGAAGTCTGCGCGCTCAGAACGAGCCGGTCCCGGGCCGGGCAGCTCAGACTGAGGAGAGGCGCGCCCGCGGGGTGGGCGGCCTGGGCGGCCGGCAGCGAAACAGTGCGGCAGCGCCCCCTGCGGGCCGCCAGCTCCCAAGCACCTCCCGGGCCTGAGAAAACGCGAGACCCGCCAGGGCGCCTCCCGCGGCCCCACCTCCTCACAGCGCCCTGGTGCTGGGGTCCTCGGCGACCCCACTCTTCTCCGCAGCTGCGTGCTCTGCTGCCCTGCTGGGTCTCTCTTTCCTTCTCAGTCGCGAACTCACAGCAAGGACCAAAGGAGCCAGATGAAAGATGGAACTTCTGTTCTAGACCTGCCCATCTGCTGGTCTTCGCTCAACTGTGGGATAGCCTATAGAGCGAGGGGTCAATGAGTGTCAGCTGTTGTTAATAATAGCCATGCGAGAGTGAGTAGCGTACCCCTACACCAGCGATCCCCAAGTGTGGTATCCTCACCAGCAGCATCAACATCACCTGGGAACTTGTTGGGAGAAGAGATCAGCAGGACCCAGTCCAGACCCGTTGAGCCCGCTCTGGGACATGGAATGCAGCAGTGTGTCTGCTTAATTGTGATAAAAGACACATGACATAAACGTTAGCATTTTAACCATCTTTAAGTGAACGTTTTAGTGACGTTTAACACAGTCACATTGCTGTGTAGCCTCCACCACCATTCTCCAGAACTTTAATTTCAAAACTGAAACCCCATACCCTTTAAACAGCAACTCCCCATTCACCCCTCCCCCCCAGCTCCTGGCCCCACCATCCTACTTGTTGTCTGTGAGTTTGATTACTCAAGAATCTTACAAGAGTAGATTCAAATGTGACACTTTTCTACTTAGCATAATGGCCTCAAGAATCAGAATATCAGAAGCGTGTCTCAGTTTCCTCAATTGTATTCCATCGTAGTATTCCACTTTCTTTGCCTGTGGATCCCTCTATGGAGACTTGGCTTGCCTCTACCTTTTGGCTACTGTGAATACTACTCTGAACATTATACAATTATCCACCCTACCAACTGGGAAAAGATCTTTGCACACAATACATCTGATAAAGGACTGATAACAAAAATTTACAAGGAACTCACACAACTCAACAACAAAACAAAAGCCAATAACCCAATCAAAAAATGGGCAGAAGAGCTCAAAAGGCACTTCTCCAAAGAAGAAAAGCAAATGGCCAACAGATACATGAAAAAATGCTCAACATCACTTATAATCAAGGAAATGCAAATCAAAACCACTATGAGATACCACCTCACACCTGTGAGGATGGCACACATTAAAAATACAGGTAACAACAA